>JAKSZP010017424.1:0-96531 GCA_022478985.1 Massospora cicadina
CTTTCTCATAACCGGGACTAAATTTGAAGGAGGGTTGCTTCACGAAGATTCCAGTGGTTATTTGGAATCTGATATGAGCTACAAATTTGGTGTTTTTCAACAAAATCAAATTTTTGAATTTAGCCAAATTCCAAAACCTCATATCTTGTGATTTTTGGGTCTTGAGTTCGATTCCCACCTTGGCTTGTGTCTCAATTAAGCCGTTTTCCTCAACCCTGGCTGTAAAGCCAAAACCCATTTTTGTCAATAACCTTATATAGGTCATTGGTGAACCTTACAGGTTCTGGTCTCTGCCCCAAGGGCTTGTTGGACTTGCCATTAGAAAGGAGATTAAACCCAAGAAATATGTCACTAGCTGTGACAGCAACCACTTCAAGGAGGCGTTTTCAGGAACTACTTTGAAGGAGGCCTTATATAGAAAAAGGCCAAATTACTATATAGCGAGCAATACAACAAGGCATATCTTCTCAGCGACGCTGTAGTTGCGTTCAGCTTTTAATAGCAGATTGATGAAGTAGGACACGGGATGATTGACCCATGCTCATTCAATTGAGCCAAAATAGCGCCAATGGAATAATCAGAGGCATCCAATAACACCGTAAAGGGCTTGCCATAGTCAGGGTTGCGGAGGATTAGCCTTTACTTTATCAACTTCTTCAGAGTCTCAAACGCGGCCTTTTGTTCAGGCACACTAATGGAATGATGTGTTCTTAATCAAAAGGCGGATGAGAGGCTCACTGATCTGGGAAGTTTGGGGATGAAATGATGGTAATATCCCATCAAGACCAAGAATACCTGGATGTTGAGAATGGTTTTGGGTGCAGGCATCTTGGATGCTTCAACCTTATCTTGTAAAGGTTGAAACACAGCTTGAGAGATTAGCGTTATAAAGAAATCCTTTTTTCCTCTTGTAGAAAGTACATCTTGATGGCTTTAACTTAATGTTATAAACCCGCAGGCGTTGGAACATTTCTTTTAGGTGCGTAAGTAATTATTAAACGCTTAAAAATAACTGTAATATCATCCAGATAGACGATCACACAGCTCAGTTTCAGATCCTGGAAAATGTATCCCTCGCCCATTGATAGTTGCAAGCGCATTGCATATCCCTGAGGTAAACTAATGGGTTTAGATAGGCCTTCTCTGCAGATAATAGCGCATTTCTTCTGTTATTGGGGAGAAAGACTCGTTTTTGCCGATAATCAATAGCCAAATTCATAGTGGAAAAGAACTTGGAGTCAGAGAGTTGGACCAGAGCGTCTTTGAGTTTTTGTGTGCTCGTTAGGGCACCCTGTGCAGGCAACTTTGCGGGATGAAATCCAGGGTACTGCCCCCGCTGCACTGGGGCTACGCAAATCTAAGCACCACTGAAGTGGGCCTGACCGCGGATGGGGTGGCGTGAGCCCCTAAACTGACATATTCTTCACTGTTTGGTATACCAGGTAGCAAAGGCTACCCAGCCGTTTCAGAGATATGCCTCCCATCCCTTACTGCGAGGAATGAGATTAGACTGACCCCCAAGTTGGACTTACTTAAGGAAAGATGATTGCCATAGCTTTCTACAGCTATTTCTAGCCGTTGCTTGACTATGGCCAGGGATCTTGTTGCCTGGATTCCTTCTGAAGGGAAGCAACGATGGTTTCTGGCAAGGCATAAACCATACATCACCTCCCCCATATCGTGCACCAGACCCTGAACCCCTCCTTGTCTGCAAGCATACTCGGTGGGGCATATGCAGTCAGGATCTCTGGCCATGAGAGATGACCAGAGGATAACTTACACCCTGGTTGGTATGCTTCATACCAAAGGAGAACACTACTCCACATAACATCCACTGCCGGACACTCTGTGAAGATGTGCTTTTCCATATCCACCCCCTCCGCATACCTTACAGGCATACAGAGAGTCATCCTCCTTATGCGCCTCCCACTTATTCAGAGTTGCCCCAGTGTCCAGGATGTTGCTGCGGAGTTGGAGAAGTTCTAAACTGGTATAGACCAGCATTCCTTAACCCTCCTCCCTCACAGGTCCACCGGGCCAGGTTGCATTTTGCAAGTGATTTGGGACAGTTACGTCAAGCAAAGCTCTGTCTTGTAGCTTCGGAACCTGGCAGTTGTGAAATATTGAGGCAGACACCTCTACCTCCCCCAACCTTGAGCCAATCCCGAAGGACAAAGAGGCTTTCCCATCTGGAGTATCTCCAGCCTTCTTTTCCTCATGGGAACACCCGCCGATCCTGCCCTCCACAACCTTCTGAACAGGCTTCCCCAGCCTCTAATGCAGCCAGAGAATGAATTGCTTCCCTCCAGAAAGAAGTCAGTTCAGTTGTTTCCACAACATTCCATGCCTTCCTTACCAGCCCCTTGGAGGCGCTGGTAACATTATTGGCTGCTTCCACCCTAAGCACCCTCCAATCATCGCCATCAAGGAGGTCCCCCCAGTGGACCGCCCCAATAAAGTACTTGAAGGCTTTGCGCAGATGAGGTTCCATCTCCAGTCCCCAAGCTCCTCCCCAAAGGGAATTTTCCGGATCCTTTCAAGGGTCCACTCTCCACCCTCTAATCTACCCTTGCTGCCTGCCCAAGCTCTAAAGTAATCCTTCCAGTAGCCTATTAGGTTCCCCACACTTGGAATGGCCCCTTGATTGATGCCCCAGATAGCACCAAGGTCCTTGTTTGAACTGTACTTGCAAGCCTTAGAGAGGTAGTCCTCCAGTATTGGAGACCAACAGATGAATTTTCCCTCCTGAGCAACCCATGTGATCCATTTCAGCTGCAATGCTTTGATCATACTCCCAAAGTTAATCAGACCGATGCCTCCCTTCTTCACCTCCTGACACAAGTTAGAGTAACTGGTTTTTGAACTCTCGCCCTCGCCAAATGAACTGGATGATTAACTCTGTATTCTTCTGATGTAAGATGCCGGTGGTGGAATAAAAATGGCAATGTACAATAGTCTGGAAAGAATGAAAGTGTTCTTGACAATGGCCCACCCTGATAAGATAAGTTAATCCATTGCCACTTCAAAGACGCTTTTTTAAGGTCCGCTTCAAGTTTGAACCAAATTTCGTGCGGTGACGCCTGCCCAGGGATGGGACACCTGAGGTACAGAAACTCCTCCCCTGTTACCATCCAGGGGATTGAGCTCTTTGGTGCCACACCCAACGTCGCCATTCCGCTGATGGGCTAAGCCCTGGATTTTGACAGATTGACCTTAGCGTTGCTTGCGTTCTGGTACATCTTTAGAATGTTTATCAACACCTTCTCCATATCCTCTAACAAAACATAAATCCATGTATCATCCGCAAACATTGAATGAGAGTACTCCTCACCGTTGATGGTAAGTTTCCTCCAGTCTGACTTTCTGAGAGCCACTGAAAGGGTCTCTATTGCAAGAACAAACAACAAGGGAGATAGAGGGTCTCCCTGACTCACTCCCCTACACACCCTAAAGGGGGGATAGGACCCCATTGATATTGACAACTGATGAGGCCTTCTCATAAAACCGCTTTAAGCAGTCTCAGCAAATGCCCCTTGATTCCAACCCTACTTAACACTTCTCAAAAAACTCATAATTCACCCAATCATACGCCTTCTCTTGATCAAGAAACAGTAGCCACCCCCTCTGGTCATACTGTTTACTTGCCCACTCTTCTATCAAGTGAAGCAGCATCAAGTTGTCAGTAATTGAGCGTCCTGGGATGAACCCATTCTGCTCTTTCCCAACAACATCTTCCACAACCTCTTTAGTTGATTTGTTAGGATCTTCATTAGGATCTTATAGTCAACGTTAAGCAGGGTCAAAGGCCAATAGTTCCCCATGAGGGAGGGATCGCCTTTCTTATACAACACAACCACTACACCCTTTGAAACGCCGACTCAATTATACCAGAGGCTAGGAGTTGGTTGTACAGCTCAGCAAGCACCTCAGACAATTCTGCCCAAGATAACGTGAAGAGCTCCAGGATCAACCCATCCTTCCTGGGAGCCTTATTATTCTTGCCCTTGCAGATGGCGTCTGACACCTCTGATTTGCGGATCTTGTTACATAGGTGCAGCTGAGTCTCCTTTGCCAGTACCCCCAGTCCGCTTGAGAATACTTTGGATGCCTCTGGGTCATTCTCAGAGGGGCCATAAAGGTCCTCATAGTAGGATTTGGCCACCTCAGCCATGCGAGCTGCATCCTTCACCTCAACTCCCCCATTACAAAGTGACAAGATCCTTACTGAAGGTCTGAATGCCCCTACTGCCTTGCGGAGTAGGGCCACAATGCTGTTAGAATCCTCATCTCATATAGACTTCCTTTGTTTGAGGCGGACCACCATGAAGGCTCCCATCAATTTTACATACAAATCATCCTTGGCCATATAAGCAGATGCCCCCATGGCCATAGCCTGCTTGCAGGTACTTTTGAAACTCCTCTCCAAGGTTTCATACCTCAAACGCATGGCCCCTAGCTGCCTCCCAAAGATTTCACAAGTCATCTTGAGATCAGCCTTCATCCACATCCATTTACTGATGCATCTGGCTTCCCTACAATCTGGATTCTCCACCACCTAACCTTATTTCTCATGATATCCTGAAGTGGACTCCACTTCAGGAGTTCAAGGTTCAGTCTCCAGATCCCTTTCCCTGCAGAAGCAACCCAAGGGTCGCTGATCTGCAGTTCCAGGGGCCTGTGGTCTGAAGCCCCTGGATCATGATTCTGAGAAATCAACTTGCAGCGACTCAGGAGAGGCTGGGGCACTAACACAAGGTCAATGCGGGAGAAATGATCCCCCTGGAATTGAGTCCACCCAGCCTCTCCCTCCTCACCACGGCCAGCTCTATAAACATCCTGTAGGCCAAGGTCAATCTTTAAACTGGCCAACTCGTGGGCTCCAGGATCAGAACTCCAGTTGCCTGAAGCCCCAGCCCTGTCACCCCTAAAACAGACACAGTCCATGTCTCCCCCTAGCACTACTGACACCCCAATGCCTTCCTCCTGAATCCTTAGGCCGACCTTCTGGAAGAGGGCCTTCTGTTCAGATCCAGAATTGGGCGCGTATATGCTAATAAACCAAATTGATTACTCTCCAAACAGTGACATTACTGCCACTGCTCTTTCAGGAACCAATACCCTTTTATCCAACACCTTAACCTTATCCTCTCACCTAACCAAGATATCCCCCTTGTCTTCTTCCCCTCCATTTTTCCCTCCCCTAAGGGTGAGTCTGAGTTTGGTTGATCCACTAAATGAGAGTAAAATGATTGTTTCCGAGGGAACTGGAAAGCCAGTCCTCTTCCACCCCAGGTTTGGATTTAGTCTCAGTGAGGAAGCCAATATCCATCCCATGCTGTTGCAATCGGAGTTTCACCCACTGCCACTGCTTGAGTCTATTCAGACCCCGCGTGTTAGAAAGTTCAACTGTGATCGCCATAGGTTCAAAACCGAAGAGGCCTCAGTGTCAGGATCTGGGGGGTGCCCATCCTCTTCCACCTCAGCTGGTTTAGAAGGACCACGTTTCTTCCTCCCTTTTCAGTATTAGACTGAGCCGGGGGTGGAGGCTGCTCAGTCACAGCATCCTCGGGAATCTTGCCATTGCCAGGGTCCTCAATAGACCCCTCCACTTTGGTTAGGGGCATTGGGTTAGAAAGCATTGTCCCACTATTGCTAGCAGGCAACACCTCCCTCACCTCCGCCTCTTCCCCTATGGGCCTCGCGCGCTCAGTCACACCCACATCCCTTATGGTCGCCTCCCAAATGGATGGGGTTCTCCCCACCCATTTGGGAGGCGACCACCTCCATAATGTCCTTTGCGGACTGTGCCAAAGCGCCACTCAGCTCGATTTGGAGTCTCATCGCTTCCCTCACCTTCCAGGAGTGTTTTGGCTCCTTGTTGACCTTCCTCGCGCTTTTCAGCACTCCAGTCACCGCCTCTGAAGTGATGCCAGCCGCAGCCTCCTCCCTTGCTTTGGCTGACATCTCAATCAGCTTCTCCAACGCCTTCTGGAGAGCCAACTTCTCTTTCTCAGAGGGCGCCATCACTGGCACCCCTACGCTAGGCCCGCTAGGCTTGGCCACTGCCGCAGGAGGTTGAACCTGAGGACAATTGGCTCTGATGTGCCCCTTCTCACCACACAAGAAGCACCTGTCCAGCGGTACCACGGGGACACTCCAGGTCTCCACAGTGACTGAACAAAGCACTCCCCAAATGATTTCAAGAGCTCAACCTTCAAAATCCAGTCCCCAGATCCTACGGTGAACTTTTTCAAGCTACCGTCCTTCTGCTTCAAGTTCTTTACCAGCTTGTTCTCATTAAAAGGAGATCACTCTGCCAAAGCCTTTCAGCTGAGACATCATGGCCCCTCTAGTGATCACAGGTGGCATGTCCCTCAGAATGAACCTTCCAATCTTGGTGCCGATGTCAAGACATATGACCTCCTCATTCTTTGTGCTCAAACTGGCAGCCAAAACATGTTCCTTTTTGAAGCTTAGACTGGAAGGTCATAAGTTTTAACCCAGAAGCCAAACGTGAAATATGGAGTGGGGCGAACCCACACACCTCAATCACCCTAACCATGATCATCTCCTTAGACCATTCAGTTTTCACCTCCACGGCGTAAACCCTCTTGAGGCTCTCCATCATGCTCTCCATCAGATCATTGGATGGGCCGGAGTTCCCCCTTCTAAAAGCTTGGTTCCAACATCAAATACATTAGCAACCGCCGCAGCGAAGGAGACCAAAGCCCCTCTGCAGAAGAAGCCACCCCCGCTGTTGATTTGTTAATGGAGTTGGTCTCTCCAGTTTGGTTTTGCGACGAAGTTTGATCTCTGGGCCCTTTTTGTGCAGGAACCATTGCAGCCCTATCAGTTCAGTCTGCCATTTTGGTACATTTGTTCTCTCGCCTTTTTCTGCACCAGTGTGAGCCCATGTAAGCTACTGGCTGCTATCCAGGTTTCAGGCCAGCCTAAAAAACCACAGTGATTATTGTAGACTGGTGAGCTGAAGCTCAGCCAATCAGGATTGCCCCACCCTTGTCACTGAGACCTGTTTTTGCAGCGTTCCGCCTCGTAGCAAAGTAGTATAACATATGATATGCTTAACTCTTGCCTCTCCTCTTCTGCCCATATTCCCCCCAAAGGAGAGTGGAAGCACCCGCAAGAACAAGTTGGGTTACAGTCATTAGCTTCCATCCCACTCCCCATCCAGGCCACTACCGGACCTTTCCAGGGCGCCTCTCTGGGTTCTGGTGTTAGCTACTCACTCATGTTTCCACAAGCTTTCCTTGATTGCGCCACGTGAAGGCCCCAGCTTACCCTACCTAGCTCCCTGGACCAGGGCGTCTTCAGTGCAGAAGATAGGGATAACTATCTTTTTAATGTGGTTGTCCAATTTGTGGTTGTCCATCACTACCCAGTGACATCCATTTTCTTCTTATTCAGTAGAAGAGGGTAGAACAAAGGCTTTAGGAAGGCATCAACAACCCAGCGTCTAGTAACTGTTTGAGTTCCGTCCACATTTGTAGCTCCTCAACTTTTGATTTTTGGTATGGTTTGGATCAGATGAGAAGAGCATCCCCAACATTAATAGTATGAGTCCACCCTTAATATGCCCATAATCAGTCTCAGATTTAGAGAAAATATTGCTATAGTCCTCTAGTAGAGTGTGGACTTTGCCAAGCTCAGTTGAAGGTCAGTTCCTCAGAAATATGAACGGTAGGCAGGGTACATTAATATTGGTCAGCGGTCAAGCCCATATCCGCCATGGACCAAATATGGTGAACTTGCTAGATGTCCTCAAAGGGAATCAGCAGGCCTTTTCCGATCTCCTAATTTTTTTTATAACCATTTCCTTCAGGGTGAGATTCCCCAGCTGGGATGATTGGTTGCTGATAGGCTGGGTCTAGAACACCTGGAAGTACTCTGGGCTCTGGGAGACTATCCTTCTCAACACTGGTTAGGTGCAAAAGCAGTTGTGGGGGATTTTCAGGGTAATCTTAGTGTCAACTACCCTTTGTTCACCTACTAAATTTCTACCTCTTCTGGAAGCATAAGAAAGATACCCTCTAGGGCATCCACTGATTCAGAAATCTTCTTTGTATTCCGCCCCACTGTAGTGTAATGTAGGGATAAGGCGGAGGAGGGGTACTCAACTGTAAAAGCATATTCTTTTTTATTAATCTCATTGTTGGCCAGAATCAGGGGGAACCTCATGTTAAGCAGGGGTAGATAGCCCTGTTTCAGGTTGATGATCACATCATAATTGAGCATATAATAAGTACCAATGAGTAAATCATATGTACTGTTATCAGGGCTACCTCTGGGCCGACAGTTAAGCTTCCCAAACTGGATGGGCAAAGAAGAGTATGCACCAATAGCGCAGGTGCTGGCGGGACCAGAAGCTCCAAACTCATTGTTATAATCAAGGTCAGGGAACCAGCTTAATCTCTTAGTAAGTTTTGATGAAACACCGTTCACAGGAGATCCAGTATCAAGTATAGCCATGACCCATACTCCATTGATGACAACCTTCAACTTGGTTAAAGTTCCACCCAGGTAAGAAAAGAGCTAGGACCTCCTTCTGACGTGGAGTAGAGGCAAGTCTCTGGGCAATCTTGGGTATTTCTCTTGGATAGTCTGAAGACTATGAATAAACTGGTGAATCAGATCAGCGTAGCAATGAGCTGGTCAGCGCCACTAGCAGTGTCAATCACCTCCAAACCCCTCAGCGCTTGACGGAGATAAGTTCTGCAGGGTATCCTAACCATATCCAACGCGCTCTGGGTTCAGGCTGTCAGGTACCTCCACTTCAACTGGGGCTCCTAAGACATATTAGTTGAAATCCTCACAACCCCCTTCAGATTCGTCATTGGAGGGTTTATAAATGCACTTCAGGGAGCCCATGGGACTTAAGGTAGGTTCAAGTCTTCCCTTATTGCAGTATAGAACCTGGGGTTGCTCATATGCCTTATTGACTTTTTAGAAGCGTTGAAGTTATAATGGCTCTGAATTTGGATTTTGAAGTAGAAGGTTTGGACTTCCCTATGGCCTCATATTTGAACTAGGGACATCCAGAGGAGAGATTGAGGGATGAGACAGCGGCTTAGATGGACATGACAATTAATTCACCTCAGAAGACCGCTATGAACTAAAAGGAGAGCGAGGCAAAGTGATAACTGACTTCATCAGCTGAGATTTTAGAACTGAAGCTGGAGGGGAGCGCTGCCCCAGCACTGCCAGTATCCCCTGGCTATCCTCACGTGGTAGAGAAGTATCTTGTTGCTGCAGCTTCTTGGGAGCAGATTATTCAGAAGGAGACAGCCATAGAAGAGTCTAGAGAGGGTCTAATAAATTCTCGTCTTAGAGCTCCTTGCATAGGTTCAAGCTCATAAATGTCAGCCACTACTAACAAAGCATCCTTAATATCTCATACATTACAGAAGGAGCGCTTGACTGCAGAGATATGCATTGCTAAATGGGGATGAGAAGCAAGCTAGCAATGATAGCGCAATGGCATCATCTAGGGGTAGCATTTTGGCAAGCAACAGATGTTGAGCATTACTATAAAAGCGCTCAACAAAAGAGGTGCCAAATTCCCCTCTTGCAGACTAAGGCACATAAAGGCCTGTTTTTGCCTTTGCAAACTCTGTGTGGAGCCAAATTCTTCAATGAGCGCTTGCTTAACCTCCGCCCAGGTGCTGAGGGTGACCATGTTTAGAACCATTATCTCCTGAGCCATATGACTTATGCAGGGAAGAATGTACTTGGTTTTTCTGATGGTCAGTTGTTCCTTCCATATCAGATTCATAAACAAGAGAAGGGAGGCAATATTGCCTTGTGTGTGTGGTGTGTGTGTAAAACACATCTGAAAGGGGGTATATTATTGCTAGGTGAGGCGCAAAAGGGCCTTGAAAATTGTGCTATTCAAAGTTTTTAAGTTGATGCAAAGCACTGACTAGCTGTTGTTCCAAAGTAGCTAGCCTAGGTTTACTGCAGGGGGAGGTAGTGAGGGTTACTTTCCCCCCAACCTCCGTTTTTTTCAGGAAGTTTTTGTGCTGTATAAGAGACCCCTGTAGTGAGCACCAATTGTTAGAATCTTAGCTTCAGATAATCACAAAGCTTTATGCATAGTAAAAAACATTTTAGCAGGGCTAAGAGTATTGAGACTCTCTGTTGCTGTTATAAATTTAGGGGTTTTAATGCTACTTATGAATTAAAGCTAAGAAACTTTAATAATAGTAAAATGTTGTAGATTTATAATTCTTTACTAAGTTAAGTGGGGGGCTAAAAAGCAAATTTTATTATGATCTCGCTGAATAGTATTTAAAGCAACTCAAGGCTCAAAGTGAGAGGGGCGTGAAATTCATTATAGGCTTTGATTAGCCCAATTAGGATTTAAGGGTTTTTGACCTATCAGAGCTTTTAAAGACTCACCTCGCTTCAACTTCATGACTGATGGTGGGTCAATGACAGGTAAGATGAACCTGTGTGGAAAAGATTAATACATCTAAACCAATAATTTAGCGGGAAAATATTTGCACCTGGTGGGACCCCCTTCAAGGCTATAAAAGGAGTGGTTTCCGCGTAGTTGTTTAAAACTAATTGACAATGGGATGGGGATGACACTTGGAATAACTCCACTGACTCCGCCGCAGGCTTGGCGCAACCTTACCATCAACTATAGAGCTATTTGTCCGAGTAGTGGAGCTGTAATTATTACCCCAATTCAAGGGGATTCCACTGATAATTGACCAGGGGTTTTTTGGACAATCTTATCCTATGTAGAACTAAAATACTCTTTTTACAATATTAACAGGTAATTGTCTGACAACGTGGATGCCTCCAAGGCCTTTGTAATATGCATCTACATATCTAATACTGTGAATCAAATCTTTGGAAATCTGAAATTGGTTTGCGTGTTATTTATTATGTGATAATACAATTTAATAAAAGGCTCTAAAGAATTATTTATGGCTTGAGGGAAGTCTTTTAAAAAACTGGAATATAATGAGGCTCAGATGGAAGAAAGTGCTTGTTTCTAAAGAAACGATTAGATTTATTACACATGATATCAGCCAAAATGGAGTTGCCTCTAAAAAACAACTGAGTCAATAAGAAGTCTGAAAGAACTTACCAATACAATAGATGGGTATTTTTCTGAGGATGGTATGTTACTAATGCAGATTAATCCACCATTTAATTGAAATAACTGAACTTCTCACTACCTATAAAATAAAAGACTAATATCACTTATGGTTTACAATTGGTTTGACAAACCAAATGCTTATATATTATTTATTTAAATTTATAATTTAACTAATCCTTAATTAAGGGTTCAAAAAGTTACTTCCACTTGCCTTGGCTTGCAAGCCTCAGTTTTATAGGAAGTGTCATAGTTTTTCTTTACTTTTGGTAATTAACCTTGGCGCCTTTGTTTACAATTAAATATGAGGCAAATCAAATTTTTATTCCCTGCTGGTGCAACTTTGGATGCCTTAATTTAGTGATCACCTCAGCTCATGGCTCAAAGATCATATTCAAATCATTTATTCTGACCTTAAAAATTCTTTCTTTCCCTGCGCTGGTGTAAATAAATTGTAATAAGGTTAATGTTTTATTTTGTCAATGCACCAGTGTCTCAGTTGCAATTAAACGTGACTATTATTAACTCTAAGCCCTAGTCAATTGCTCCTTTGCATGGTTTAGAAATTAAACCTGTAGGTTACCACTCTTACATGCTTAATAAATATAAACTGTGCATTTAAGAACTCTAGTGAGATAAGGAGCATACATAGGTGGGAGTGCTTATTGAGGGGTGATCTTTTTTTCTACACCTCTGAGGAAAGACTGCAGTGGAGAAGACATAAGTTGGTGTTTTGATATGCTCACATAACCACCTTAACAAATTATAATAAATCAACTTGTCCATTAGGGCATGTATACCACCAGTGGATGTGAGAGCTATCGCTCACATATGATATCTATTGTTTGGAAAATATTACTAGTGAATATTTGGTAATTTGCCAGGCTTTGATCTTCTGGATTGCTAATAGTTTTGTCAGGGACGATCCTTGACAATAAACAAGTGTTATGGTTGCTGATGTTTTTTCTAATTAGCTTGTTGAAGTCAATTTGGTTTTGTCACCAATTGATTAAGGGTTTATGAGTTTCTAGGCAAGTAATGCCGTCTGTGATAAGAAACTTTTAAAGTTAACCTTTTAGTGGTTACAACCTGCTGCTATGGTATAAGTCCCATTACCTAAGCGGTTGTTAACCTAATAAAGGTGACACGCTGGGGTTGAGCAAAGGCATTGGGACACGTTATTTAACCCAGAAGAGATCACATTGATAGTTAGCGGCGGAATCCAACTAAACTGATGAGGATGATCATTATTTGGAGCGACCCTGGAGGATTAATCCATCAGCGATGGCTGCTGTATAAAATTGGGGTGCCAACAGAAGGGTTAGGCACTGAATTCTCTTATAAATTCCCTTGCATTTTTCTAATTAAAGCAGATAAATATAAAAAAGTCAAATGCTTCAAAAAATTAGAATGTTATATATTGCATTTGATACTAGTAGATGGATGGATAGGAAATCCTTTGTTTATTTAATTGTTATCTCCGCGGACTCTGCTAGAAGAGATGAAGAACCTCTGAAACTAATCCTAGGATAAGTTCCACAAGAGAGGAAGAAGTCCCTACCAATATTCCAGAATAGCATTCAAGGTTAGGACAAACACCAGTTTGTCATTAGACCTAATAATCATCTTGGGTATAAGAACTTTAACTAAAGTAATAGTCTTTATACTATTACTGCCTTATTCAATTAAAGTTAACAACTTATAAACGCACATACAATGAACCTGTGCAGCTAAAAATAGAAGATGAAGCGCTCTACAATTTTTAAAGAGTAAACAGCTCCATGATTTTACCATTGGTGCCCACCACAGGGGTAGTTGTGTTTTAAGCTAAATTTAATAAGAATACCACATTAACTATGTCCTATAAGAATGAACTATGGAAGCTTTGGACAGAACTAGAAATCATCAGTAAGAACTTTCTCAACTTGGCATCACAGGACAATTTCACTACTTTGAAGGAACATGTGATGAAAGCTGAGGAAGAGATTGAGCAAGTTGAAAAACACCAATGACATCTATGGGAAGGTCACCTCCTTGAAGTGAAAGGAGGGCGAATTAATTAAATAAGTATTATTTCAGAAGACTGAGTGAGAAGCATATTGAGTTTTCTTTCGTCGGGTTTATAGTGATATGGCACGCCTGTTCAAGTGCATAGAATAACTGGAGAACAACAAATGTTATTGCACTCAAATGGAAGCGAATGAATTTGACAACAATATGCACAAATCTCCCATCAGGAAGATTCAACCACCCAGAGTAATGCCTGGGGCATTCGCTGCCATTTCATAAATGACTCCTGAAGAAACTCCTATGGTTAATAAAATCGGCCAGGAATCTCCTGCCAGTGGAGCCACAGATAAACTTCATAGTAACCCCAAAGTTACCCACATTTCAATGGGACTACGCCCCTGCATTTTTCCAATCATTAAAAATAATTATGTTCAAATTTAGTAATTGACATAAGGCAGTGATAGTAATGAACTACCTGAACCACATTTTTAAAAGATATTTGTTTCCCATCTGAACGGAGACAATTGGACTTATAATGAGATGAAGGAAGCCATTATGATAAAGTTTGGAAGCCCAACATGGAAGTTCAATTGAAAGCAGTAATTTAGGGGCATTCAATTTTATTAGAATGAGACTTTAGCAGCTTTCGCCAATAGATTCTCCCAGGAATCACAAAATCTGGCTGGTGCAAAAGTATTATTGGGTTTAGATGCACTAATAGCAATGCACGCAGCGCTTTGTACCTACTAAGAGATTTGCATTGTACAATGGATTCAGCGCTAGTGACACAGATGTCCACATCCCAGATAGTGGATTATATAAAGTTGCTAGGAACCACCTTTGAAGCCCTCATTGAAATTCCAAAGTCTTTCCTGTTAAAAAATATAGTGAAATTTGCTGATCCTATCAAAGAGCAACAGAATTGAGTTGTGATGGGAAACAAGCTAGTGTATAAAAACAAGAGTTCATGACTCAAATCCGCTGCCATTAATATGGGAAACCTGAACATTTTGGCGCTAAATGTTGGCAAAAAACCCAAGGATCAAGTTACTATTATTTAGGGGAAAGAGAAGGAAATCAGTCAAGAGTTGGGAAAAGGACCTTCGGTCTAGATAATGAACAATCTGGAACTGTGGTCAAACTGTTCTTCCCAATATATTGAATGATAACATAGATATTTCTGATCTATTTGTAGATGAAGAAACACCTGATCCAATCCATCATGTTGTTAATTTGGACGTTGATGCCATTAACTGAGAAAAATCAAAGGAGATTGACCCTATAATCGTGAAAGATGCTGATTGGTCATATTCTTGTCAGCTAGAAGACAAGATTAGATTCGCCAAAGCACCAAAAGAATTGCTCAAGGTGAAATTAAATGAGGCGAACATATCTCTCCCCATTAGTGCAATCAAGGAAACATTCCTGGATTTATCAGGCAATTAATTCATACTCTTTATTTGGCAAATAATGCTTCTATTTACTCAGTAGATACCTTATAACAATAATCTGAGTGTACATATGCGGATATTATAGAAACTGTATAAGAGTACAAGTGATAAATGACAGTGGAGCGCCCATTAACATTGTTTCAAACAAATTGTTAAAACGAATGAAGATTTTGCCAGATTTAGATCACCAGAAGAAAAGTGAACTTCCAACAAGAATTAAAATTTCATATGGAGCCTATAGTGCACTGCCACTTCAAATTAAGATTACTTGTGATATAAGCTTCCACCATAGTGGTGGCTAATCAATATTATGACATACTTATTGAGACAGAATTACTGAAAGTATGGAGTGAAATGTGATTTTTTGAGGTGAATACCCTGAAAATTTTGGGGCAAACGCTGCCCTTGGTATATCAGTTGAAAGAAGAACCACCGCTGACAAAGAAGAGCAATTTTGTAAACTTTATTTACAATGATGGCATAGTTCTCATCCAGTACAAGTTGGTTGAACAAAAATGGAGGGAAATGCTTAAGGATATCCTAGAAAAATTGTGAGGTATCCTTGAGGATGAAATTGACAATGACCATTCCACCTGGAATGTAATAATCATCTTCAGGGTTATTGCTCAAAATCTCAGGGCAATTGTATAGAGAAGTCATCAAACCATGAAATAAATTAAGGATCAAGCCATGGGTAGCGCTGGAAGTTATTATGCCAGGATATAGAGAAATAAGTGTGCAACTAACCAATTTGGGAGTAAGCCTGATGAATATAGAGAAAAATAAAGTCTTCGCATTTCTGCATTTAATCCTGATGAAGGAAATCAGTAAATTCCATGACTTCATAACTTAAACCAAGATGAGATTATCAGCAGATGATTGCTAAAAACGTCAACGTTTTGGTCAATCAATAACAGATGGCTAATTTGTCAGAGTGACAGAAAGAAGATGTGCTCCAATTATTTTACAAAATGGATGATATTTGCTTTTGATGACCATGACCTTGGATGTGCGAAAAATGTGATACATAAGATTGACACTGGGGAAACGCCAATAAGGGTGAGACCTGTACGCTGGTCTAGGGCTACTAAAGCTGTGGTCAGTAAGAAAGCAGAAAGTTAGTAGAGAATGGGCTTCTTGTTCCGTCATTGAATCCAAAGGTGAGTCCAATCCTAATTGTGAAGAAGAAGGACGTTTAAAACTGTGTGGTGATTGATTATCACCAATAAATAAAATCAGCAAGAATAATTTCTATCCACTACAAAGGATTAATGACACACTTGATTCCCTAGAGGATGCTAAGTACTTTTCACCAATGGACTTAATTTCAGGATATTAAAATTGATTTTACAACGGAAAATCAAGAAAAAATGTGCGATACTTACTAAACAGGGACTGTACCAGCCAACCAGGACGCCCTAGGAATTGTACAACGCAATGGTGTCATACCAGAGAGAGATGAACACGTCTTCAGTTATTTAAGTTATTCTGTGTTTTAGTATATCTGGATGATATCAATATACTCGTCAGGATCTCCACGGATCACCTTGATCACTTAAAAGAAGTGTTCAAGAACCTGGTGATATCAAACTTGAAGATCAAGCTGAGGAGATGCAATTTCTTCAAGAAAGAGCTTGAGTACATGGGGTTTGTTATAAACAAATTGGACTGCAACCCCAGGCACTGAAGATTATGGCTATTGAGTGGATATCAATCCCAAAGAGCGTTTAGGATATACATGTATTTCTGGAAATGTTTGGCTACTATTGTCATTTCATAAAGGATTTTCCAAATTGCTGAGCCATTTTGTAAGAGCTGTGGAACATCCTCATGGTGTCGATCAGACCATTTTCCAGTTCCTGAGCAAGAAGGTACCAAAGAGGATGGCTGTACCCTTTGTTACTCAGAGCGATCTCGCTCACATGGTAGATGAGTGCTGGGTAACAGATCTTCCACTTCAGATCCCTCCCCCAGTACCCACACTCACCTCAGCAGAACTGCTATGGGGAATCAGCGAAATCTTCACTGATATCACCAAAATGAAATCAATCAGAACTAAGTTTGAGTGGCAATCAGCCCAATGTTCAGATTTCAAATGGTCAAAAAGGGATGAAGACCAATATATCAGCTGGAATGCCTAACGGTTTTAATTCATTTAACATGATGATTGAAAAAATCACCCCCTCCCAAAATTGTTGTAGATGATCCCTAACAGGCAGGTAGCAGCATCAGACACCTTTGACAAGGGTTTGAAGCTCCCTGTTGGCAAATCGGTTGTTGCACCCAATGCAATGCCACTGACCAAATGAATGGCCCAGCAACCAAGCACAGGCGGGTTGGGCATCCTGAACCTGTTCCCAACCAAATGGGCCCACCCCTATGTGGGGTGGCCTTGGGGGACTTTCACTGCTCATTGGGCCAAACGCCATCACGCTAACTGTCAGAAACATAGATGAGCCTCATTTGGACATTTGAGGTTGAACCAAAAGTGACTTGGCCCACCGCTGAATTATTTGATGTCAGTTCCCAGAAACCTAATCCGCCCCATTCCCAAATAATTCACCAGTTAGGTTGAAATTGAGGGTCCCAATCCTGGCTTGTCACTGCACCAATTGACCACTATATAATCAGTTTCATTGCACTGAGTAAATAGTTGGTCAATTTTCTTCCTTTTCCTTTGCAGTAAATTTTGCTAAAAAACAAATCAAATTTTATTTTTTGATTATATTCTGGATGCATCCCCAATGGCTTTTCCCTGGTGGCCTGTCAATCCGTACACCAGATGGGCTCTACCAGTACTCATGGTCACTATGGCCCCCACCATCATCAATTGGATTCAGCAAGTCAGATACTTCTGGCACTTTAACCCTTCTATCATAAACTTCCGACAACAGTATACCAGGATCTTGTGGCCTTACGTCCACCATCTACAAGCAAGGATCCATCTCCTTGTCCCCCAGGCGAAACAACCCCATATCTCAGTGAACTTATTGAAGCTATTTCTGTGACTCCACCCCCTATAGTAAGACCTCCAGGGTCTGGGGTGGGCTTGATTTGGTTTATTCTCAGTATCATATTCACTGTTGTTCTACACCAACGATTCATTGTTTCACAATGCCCAGCTGCATACAACGTCATTTTGGCCAGCAATGCCTCTGGCATTCTGGCTTGCTTTTTGGGTGCTTACGTATCCTGACTGGCAGGCTGGTCTAAACCTCTTCTGTCATTTCCATGACATAATTGACCAACCCTTGTTTCCAGCCACTTCCGCCATGCTCTTCAAGATGGGCGCTGCAGTGGTTACCCTTTACCAAATGATTGTGCAATCAGTAGCCTGCTGTTTGTTGTTTGTTTGGTCACTTACCAATTTTGGGAATAGTATTCGCTCTACCTTGGAGAATCTTCTGCAGACTGCCCAAGCTGCGCGGATTTCTGCTCCTCCTCCTCCCACTAGCCTGGAAGGAAGCTCAAGTGTTCCTTCCCGGGAGATAGCCAATCAAGTTCTTGACGTCCTCACTGAGGTGCAAATGAATACAGCAATTATGCTTAATAATGCTTTCACGTTATCTCATGCCCAGAAAGGGCTCACGTTGTTGGACGCTGCGGAAGGAGATGCCTGCCACTGGGTTAGAGGCCTTCTGCGCTCTTCCTCACAAACAGGAGACCCACTCCACTGATGGCTGTCATGTCGGCTGCCTTGAAGCCCCCTGTGTCACAATCAGACCACTTATTCAGACTGCTCTATGCCATGGCCAAAGCCCCTAGCTTGGTTTCTTTGATTTCTACCTTCCGTGAACTGGCTCCCACATTGGGTCTCTCTATCAATATGCTTCAGGCATTCTTTAGATCAGGCTTGGATTCAGTTTCTGCTCATCACAAGGCCTGGTCCACCATTCAAGGAACAGTAAATTAAATTTTGTGCCACCGCAACTACTTATAATGACTTCCCCCACCATGTTTCCCATTATCAGAAGTAAAATTTTATGATAGGATTACCCAACGAAGATGCAGACGAAGTGTCTACCTTCAAACCAGTGGTAGATCCATTTGCTAATCCTACTGCAACTCCTGTGCCCAAGTTGGCTGACACAGAGTCACCTATAAATGAATCTGTGAAAGCCCCGATGGAGGAAGTCAGTTCCCCGCCCTTGTACTTCAAATTTTTTCTCCTGTGAAAGCCCCCAACCTTATCCCCAATTTGCCAGTTATTTCATCATTCGCAACAGAGTCAGTCAAATCTTCTGATAAACAAAAATTTTATTATTTCCTAATGCCTATGAGGATTAGTGTTGGCTCGCATCATGTCTCCTTCAAGGCCCTGGTGGACACTAGAGCCGCGGGGAGATTCATGAGTGTTGAGTTGGCCCAACAATTAGAACTGGAAATGGATGTGGGTCCCTTTGTGATGGTGGCCTCATCTGCCTCCCAGACCTCATATGTCATCTGTCAGCCAGTACCTTTTTTATTTAACTGAGGCAAGCCGACCAGGGGATAGGTATTACCAAAAGAAAGAAATGACATGAAACCTGAACAGGGTCAACTACATCAAAGAAAGTTTTTCCACCTCCGGATCAGGACTCAAATTTTTCTGGTTATGTCATGGGTAAGGTTTTCATGTTATTAGACCTATTAACCACCAATAGCTTCCTTTGTCTAGCACCCCAATTGATGTGCTAAGGGCGGGAATAGAACCCACAACCTTCAGGTTGGTAGCCTTACACCCTTACTGACTCGCCTTCCACTCCCCAGCCAGTACCTTTTTTTAGTACTAGATGGTCCCAACAGCCAGTACCTTTTTCAATCCACCAGTTTAGCTTCTGTGATCGTTTTTCTGCTATGCCTAACTTGGTGTTTCTCGGTGATATTAGGGGTGGTATGGTGGCGCTGACAACATGTTAAGATTCACTTGGAGTCTAATATGTTGTTGTTTACCAATGATCAACTGGAGGGGAATTCCCTCTGATTGATACTCTTAGGAAAACACAAGGCCGCAGTTCTATCGCTTCCCTCATCACTTCTGCGGGCTACCGGCGAATTTTCCTGAGAGCTTAATGCACTATCAAAGTATCTTTGACTTGGAAAAGGTGGATCGTCTTACTCCTCACACTAGGTTCAACTGTAAATTTCAAACAACTGTGAAGTTGGTGAATATCAACTGCCCGTTGTATCCCCATAAAGTGTGAAGAAAAAATTGCGCTCAACACCTGGTTAGATGATATGCTGAAAAAAGAATGGTTGTTCAAGGAGACCTCGCCCATCACTTTTCCCATCGTCTTTGCCAAGAAAAGTGGATGGTTCTCTCCATCCCTTCATGGATTACAGCCACTTAAACAAAGTAACAGTTTCTGATCCCTACCCCTTGCCTCTGGAGCAGACGATCAGCCAGGCAATTGCTAAATCCCATGTGTTCTCTAAGCTGGATCTGGTTAATGCTTTTAACCAAATTTGGGTAATGAAAGGGCAAGTTTGGTTAATAGCAATCTGGACAAAGCGCGGCTTTTTCCAATTTCATGTAATGCCCTTTGGGCTGAAGAATGCTCCCGCTATGTTCCAACATATGATTAACAATGTACCTGGTGACCTCCGGTTTACCTGTGCATTTGCATACATCAATGACATTCTGGTTCACTCCCCAACTACTGAACAGTACGCTACTGATTTAGAAGCAGTTGTGGCCGCCTTGCATAAGGCAGGTTTGTTTGTCAATCCTTCCAAGTGTGGGTTTTATAAGGAGGAGGTTACGTTCTTTGGGAACCTCATCCTTAAAGACAGTTACGCAATCCCTCCCAATAAGTTGGACGTGATCTGAGAATGGCCAACCCCAACTACCCAGAAACAACCAAAGAGTTTCTTGGGAACCATCATTTTCTTAAAGTAATTTTCCCCAGCACTTTCCCAGCTGCTGCCCCACTCCACCCCCTTACAGGGAAAAACGTACCATTTTGCTGGACGCCCAAATGCCAACAGGTGTTTGAATTGATTAAAGAGGTGTTCATGTCTCCTCCCATTTTGAAGCACGCCAATCCCACCAAGCCATATATTGTAACATGGAACGCCTCGTTGGTAGCAGTGGGAGTGGTGTTGCTCCAAGAGCATGATGGCTTAGAAACATCTGGTTGCCTTTTTTTCTGGAAGTTTACCTCCACAGAGCAGCCTTGGACCATTCATTACAAGGAATTGGCAGCAGCTTCATGGGCCTTAACTTATTGGTGGTACCTATTATAGGATGCTCAACATGAATTAATGGTCCATATGGATCACCAGGCCCTTTTGTACTTTTATAAACCCCAAAAATTGGTGCATTGGCAAGCCCAAACCTATTGGGACCTGTTCAGTTTTAACTTTAAATATGAATTTGTAAAAGGTGCGCTCAATGTACTACCCAATCTTCTCAGCCGCAGCCCCGCCCACTGTTCCTCAGACCTGGAGGAAGTGGATCTCGTTACTATGATTCCTGCTGCCCAAATCCTGTCAATTGTCCCCCCTGTCATTTTGTCTGTCGATTTGGATCCCGACGCCCCACTAGTTGCTTAGGTCTTAGCCAGTCAAATGGCCTGCCCTGAGGGTGTGGAGTTGGTTGAGCAGTTGGCCCAACCAAGTCATAAACACTCCCTATACTCCTTGGAGGAGGGGCTCATTTATTTTCAGTCTTGCATCTGGGTTCCCCCCTCCTTCTGAACTGAGGTATTTCACGCACGTCACAATCCCCCACGGTTGGTCATCCTGGCAACAAAAAATGCATTGACTTGACCAATCGAACCTACAATTGGGCGGGTTTGACAAAGGAAGTTCCGCTCTGGATTGCCAATTGTGTTACTTGTGCTAGGGCTAAGTCAGACTGCTCTTGTAAAAAAGGTCTTTTGCAGCCCTTACAGCAGGCGGAGGGCCCATGGACATCAGTGTCCATGGACTTTATTGTCAAACTCCCCAGATCTAATGTGTTCACAGTGGTGATGGTGGTGGTAGATCGCTTCACAAAATTTTCCCTCTTTATACCTTGCACTTCCATGAATATCTCAGAATAAACTGCCCATCTTTTCATGTGCCATGTGTTTTCAATGTTTGGTCTCCCCCAGGAGATCATCAGTGACCATGGCTCACAGTTCAATGCACAGCTTTGGAGTGAACTCCTATTGATCCTAAAAAATATCCCCCTGTCACTCCACTGTATATCATCCACCAGTCCGTTGGGTAGACCAAGCGAGTTAACCAAGTCATTGAATAGTACCTGCGTTGCTATGCTGCAGCCATGCAAGACACCTGAGCTGATGATCTTCCTCTCACTCAATTTGCTTATAATAATGGGACTCACGCGTCCACGGGGTTTTTTCCATACAAAGCAACGTTGGGTTATAATCCTTTATTTTTGGTTGGACCTTACTTGCGGCCTGAGGTTTAAGATGCCGCAAACCATGCTGAACATATCAGGTCAACTCAAGGCTTAGTGTGGTACTCCTCACCAAAGCTATAGATGACTACAAGCAGTTTTCAAGTCACAAGCGGCTCCCGGGTCACAATTTAACTGTGGGCTCCTATGTTATGCTTGAAACCCGTCATTTAAGAATTCAAGCCCCTTCCCATAAGTTTGCTAGTAAAAGCTCAGGTCCCCATTTGGTGGAGGAGGTCTTGGGTAACGGTGCGTTCTGTCTGAAGCTCCCTGCTCATTGGAAACAGCACCTCATCTTCCATGTTTCTCAGCTGTCACCCTTCAAGGGTGTAATCCCCACAGAACCTGAACCGATCATTGTCAAAAATGGGGAAGAGGCTGAGGTAGAGTATATCCTGGCATCCCAAAAATCCTGATGGTCTGTACAATACTTCATGATCTGGTAAAGGTATCCAGCATATGAAAACAGTTAGGTCAAGGCGCGCGATTGTGCAAACTGTATGGAACTGGTCGAAGCATTCCATATATCCCACCCCAAAGCTCCCCACCCCCCAATAAAAAAGTTGTGATGATTATGGCAATCAAGTTACCCAAGGTGCACAAGAATGTGGCTCTCGTGCATTTTCCCAGTGGTGGGGCTCTTCCCTTGGAAAAAGGAAAGGGTAATGTAAGTCCCTGGGAAAATCCTCTGGGCGTTGATTGGACCATTTTCCAGTTACCAAGCAAGAAGGTACCAAAGAGGATGGCTGTACCCTTTTTTACTCAGGGCAATCTCGCTCACATGGTAGATGGGTGCTTGGTAGCAGCTCTTCCACTTTGGATCCTGTCCCCAGTACCCACACTCACCTTGGCAGAACTGCTATGGGGAATCAGCAAAAGCTGCACTGAGATCGCCAAAATGAAATCAATCAGAACTAATTTAAGTGGCAATCAGCCTGATGTTCAGATTTCAAATGGTCAAAAAGGGATGAAGACCAATCTATCAGCTGGAATGCCCAAAAGTTTCAATTCAGTTAACACAACGATCAAAAAATCACTCCCCTTCCAAAATTGTCAGGGATCATCCCTGACAGGCAGGTAACAGCATCAGACACCATTGATGAGGGTTTGAAGCTCCCTGTTAGCAAATTGGGCGTTGCGCCCAATGCAATGCCACTGACTGAACGAATGGCCCAGCGACTGAGCATGGGTGGGTTGGGCGTCCCAAACCCGTTCCCAACCAAATGGGCTTGCCCCTACATGGGGTGGCCTTGGGGGACTTCCACTGCTCGTCAGACCAAACTCCATCATGCCAACCATCAGAAATGTAGCTGATCCTCAGTTTGGACATTTAAGGTCAAACTGACAACGACTTGGCCGTTGCCAAATTCTTTGATGTTAGTTTTCAGTGAACTAATACGCCCCATTCCTGATTAAATTTGCCGGTTAGATCAAAATTGAGGGTCCAATCCTGGCTTGTCACTGCACCAATTGACCACTATTTAATCAGTTGCATGGCACTGAGAAAATTGTTGGAAAATTTTCTCCCTTTTCCTTTGCAATAAAATTTTGCTAAAAACCCAATCAATTTTTATTTTTTGATTATATTCTGGATGCATCCCCAATGGCTTTTCCCTGGTGGCCTGTCAATCCATACATTGGATGGGCTCTACCAGTACTCATGGTCACTATGGCCCCCACCATCATCAATTGGATTCAGCAAGTCAGATACTTCTGGCACTTTATCCCTTCTATCATGAACTTCCAACAACAGTATACCAGGATCTTGTGGCCTTACGTCTACTATCTACAAGCAAAGATCCATCTCCTTGTCTCCCTCAGGCAAAACAACCCCATATCCCAATGAACTTATTGAAACTATTTTGGTGAGTCCGCCCACTGCAGTAAGACCTACAGGGTCTGGGGTGGGCTTGATTTGGTTTGTCCTCAGGATCATATTCACTGTTGTTCTACACCAACGATTTGTTGTTTCGCAATCCCAGCTCCATACAATATCGTTCAGTTGGCAATGCCTCTGGCATTCTTGATTGCTTTTTGGTTACTTATGCATCCTGACTGGCAGGCCAGTCTAAACCTCTTCTTCCGTTTTCATGACACATTTAATTACTTATTGTAGGATCTGAAAAAAGGAATTGTGTGGAATGATAATGGCCAATAATTATTTGATGAGTTACGCCAATATCTGATGACCAGTCTTGTATAAAAATATTAAAATTTTGACTGGGGAGAAATCATTAAGACAGATGCCTTATTAATGGTAATCAGTGCAATTTTGAGTCAAGTGGATGATGATGGGGAAGAACATCTGGGGGCCTATGTGAGCAGAGCTCTAAAGCTAGCGGAAAGAAAATACTCTGTGACAGAGCTAAATACCTTGCATTGTTCTATGCTTACAAGCAATTCCAATTGTATGTCCATGGAACGCAATTTAAAGTGGTGACTGAGCGCTCATCTTAACGCTGGCTCCATAACCTTAAGGAACTAGAGGGGCGACTGGCTAATTAGCTTTAAAATCACAAGCATACTATTTTGATATAATACCAATCCAGAGCAGCTCCTCAAAATGCTTACAATTTTATGAAGATTTCCTGCCATCAAAGTTATCAATCAACAAGTGGATGAGTTATTACAAAGGATGATTGAAGGCAATATTGGGGATAATCCCCAAGAAATTCAAGGTAAACTAAATAAAGTGATGGAAAACACAAAGATTTAAAATGGACAATTATACAAAATGATTGGCAGAAAACAATTTTTATTCTTAAATCCATCAGAATGAGAAGGAATTATTCAAGCCGCACTCAAAGTCGTTGGTCATGGTGGCCTAAAAACCCTGGACCATATTCACCAGCATTACTACTGGGTATCGATCAATATGATGTTGTGTACTATCTGGCCTGTTGCATGGAATGCCAACTCCACAAGCTTCATAACAATATTGTAGGATACTGGCTAGTATGCCTTGGTTTCACCTGAAACATGGTGTCAATAGACGTGATGGGACCCCTGAGTGTCAGTACAGGGGATCAAAATACATCATAGCAGCGATAGATCATCTGAATAGATGTGTAGAAACGAAAGCCTTGAGCAAAGTGGGTGCTACAAGCATGGCGAGGTTCATCCTGGACCAAGTGGTGTTCCAGCATGGTTGCCTGCGAGATTTATTGAGTGACAATGGAACCAATTTTACCTCCTATGTAGTCCCAAGGCTGAAGAATCTGGTGAGAATCTGAGGAGTAATGTCAGTTCTATACCAGCCACAAACAAATATAATGGTAGAAAAAGTCAACAAACTCTAGCTGTGATGCTGAGAAAATTGCTTTCAGAGAAAACTTTCGCTTGGGGAATTTATTTAAGTTCGGTTACCTTTGCCTATAATACCAGTCATCATACATTGACAGGGAAAATGCCATTCAAACTATTATACAGACGAGCGACAAAGCTACCTTTGATTTTGTATTCTTCCATAGAACCAGCTTTGAGATGAGTATCATTTGTTACTTGAACTTACTTCAATTATGATGAAACAGCAATCACAGTGATACCACATTTAATAGAAGAATCAAAGCAAAGACAACGGATGACAAGAACTTACCAGCGATACAATAGTACCATGTGGGTTAGGGTAGCCTATTGTGACACCCATGTTTTTGGAAAATAAATAAGCTTTATGCTTTGTGGCCAGGTTCATTTGAGGTGATCATCAAGTTGGCGGCTGCTTTTACAGTTAGGAACACTGCAGATAGTCATATAGTGAACCAGGTCCATACTAAATATCTCAAGTGTTGAATCTTGTGGAATAATAAGTTACAATGTTCCCAAGGGACCAATGAACCTAATAAATATAGGGTAAGACCTACTGCTTTGGTAAAGTACCAATAGGGGACCTCTGAACTATGATATATTCTTGATTCTTAGAAATAGACCTCTGAATCATGATAGCTAATTAAGTTCAAAAAACAAACCTCCAAACCAGAGTAGGGGTAAGAAAAAAATGGACCTCTGAACCAACTTAAAGGTTAAGTCCCTTGCAAAAAAAGAGAAAAAATAACATAAGAAAAATACAAAAAATGTATAAGATAAAAAATCATAAAGAAAATTTTATAAATAGATAAAATGTAAAAAAACACTTTAAATATTGATTCTTATTTTTAACCATCAAAATTATCTGGTAATGTTCCATTATGTTATTGGTAGGACCAATTTGGGTTGAAACTGGGTCCACCGTGAGAAGCCCTGAGGCGCTGGAATGAATAAGCATATTATCAGGATCAGGATGGGTTGAAATTGAGTCTGACAGAAATGAGGTCTTGGGAAATGGAGCATAGTATAGGCGAATACAGGGACCAAGGAATTGGAAAGCCGCAAAGAAGACCTTTAAACAACGAAATTTCAAATAACCCCAACCTTGGAGAATACAGGCTTTTCAGACCTTTTATCATCAACACCAGCCAAACTAGGCTGGCATGGCATAGGGCTGTTGGAACTACGTTCTGCGGAGGAGGCAGCGAGGTGGACATGGAAAGGAAACATGCTAAGAAGAAAGATTACCCAGAGAAGCATTGAGCAATGAAAGAGATGGACTAAGGGAACTCCAAGCTAAACCAGGCTGGTGAACTCAGTCAGGATCATTGCAGTGTATGATACCAGAAAATCTTCATTGCTGGATAATATGGTAAATTAGTCCATGTTTTGGGATTTTGATATTCCCACATTACACAGTTTAATCAATTATAATAAAATTGCTTGTCCATTAGGGAATGTATCCCACTAGTGGATGTGGTAGTTATCAATAAGATATGACACTATTGATTGGAAAAAATTCCTAGTGAATATTTAGTAATTTGACAGGTTTTGATTTGCCAAATCTTAATAGTTTTTCCAGGGATGATCTCTGACAATAAACAAGTGATTAGGTTGTTGATTGTTTTATTAATAATCCAATTAACTTGTAGGAGTCAATTTGGTTATGTTGCCAAATGAATAAAGTTTTATGAGCTTATAGGCAAGTAATGCCGCCTGTGATAAGCAACTTGTGATTTAACCTTTTAGTGATTACAATCTGTTGTTTATGGTATAAGTCCCGTTACCTAATCATGCTGTTAACCTAATAAGGGTGAAAGCTTGGGTTGAGCGAAGGCGTTGGGACACGTTTTTCTTTTAACCCAGAAGAGATCACATTGATAGTTATCAGCGGAATCTGACTAAACTGGTGAGGATGATCATCATTTTGGGGGGGGGGGGGGGGGGGGGGGGGGGGGGGGGGGGGGGGGGGGGGGGGGGGGGGGGGGGGGGGGGGGGGGGGGGGGGGGGGGGGGGGGGGGGGGGGGGGGGGGGAGCGACCCAGAGGTTGATTCATTAATGGCAACTGCTGTATACATTTGGGGCTAACAGAAGAGTTAGGCACTGAATCACATATTAAATTATCTGCAACTTTCAAATAAAGCAGAATAATAAGTAAATTTAAATAATTCAATAAATTAGAATGTTAGATTTTGCATTTGAGACTAGTAGATGGAATGATAGGAAATTCCTTGTCTATTTAATTGTTTTTTCCGTGGACTCTGCTAGAAGAGAGGAAGAACCTCTGAAACTAATCCTAGGTTAAGTTTACAATAGAGAGAAGAAGTCCCTACCAATATTCCTGAATAGCATTCAATATTAGGACAAACACTAGTTTAGCATTAGACCTAATAATCATCCTGGGTATAAGAAATTCAACTAAAGTAATCGTCTTCATAGTATTACTGCCCTATTCAATTATTTTACTAACAATATACATGCACATACAATGAATCTATTCAGTTAAAAATGAAGCTGAAGCGAGATACAATCTTTAAAAAAATTTCAGCTCCAAGATTTTAATATTTGGTGCTCACTACATGGGGTAGTTGTGTAGCCACCAGCTCCTAGATTTTAACAACATACTTTTGTGAGCTTCAGAGCCATTGTCAGAGTAATACTACAGTGTCTTTTCTTATTATATAAAAATACCACTTGCTAAAAATGTTTCTTTTTGCAAGTTCTAAGAGTTACTGTCATTTGAAAGTACCTTGTATATTTTAGTGTAGTAACCTGTGAACGAAAATATAATGACCCTGTGCCAATTTCAACAGACTCAAATCCCCATTTTTTTCATTAGAATGATATGACCCATACTATGTTTATTTCATAACTAGTTAAAGTCAAGGCCATATATGAAATTCCAACCACCTCATTACACACACTTAAAACCAAGCTAAGCATATTTAACACTTACCCAACTTTGGTAAAGAGTATGTTATATATCAGAGAAAGATGTCAAATAGTTCCCTTTTGCCTTAGTGCAAACCTCCTGTCCTTACAATCATTTCCCACAATTATGTCATGAGATCTTACACAATGAATTATATATATGTCCCATAATATTCAGTTTTTCTTCTCATATTGACATTCAGTACAGTGCTGGGAGCAACAATTTCTTTAGTCATCAAGCCTTACCTTACTATAACCTCAATTTTAAAGCTTATGTTTTCAACCTGTTAACTAAGAATGGGTCATCATGAGGCAATAAAACATGCATACCCAGTTGTCAAAGATGTTGAATCAACTTTCATTAATTACCTTTCAAAAGTTAATGGTCAGAATGAAAACAAACGATATTTTCCCTTTACTAAAAACGTTCTAAAAATCAACCCTACTATTCAGGTCTCCTAATTATGCCTGAATGGTCACGCAGCACTTTCTACCCTCTAAATTAACAACTTCATTTAAATGAATATATTATGCCTATAGTACTCATTGTACGCATTTTGCTATTGTACTCCCCCAAATGTCTTGTTTCTAGCCTGGAGACATCACTGTTATGTGGTGAGAAATTCCCCCATAAAATACTCCAAATTTATCCTAAAAGGTTGACGTTACATAGAACTAAGTTGTATTCTTGGAAACCTCTTTTGGGTAGAGATTTCTATCACAGTAAATAAATAAAGTAAACTCTATATAAGAAATTCATTGGAAACAACCTCATGATGGAACAAAGGTTGTACAATCAAGTAGGATTAAAGGAGTTACCATAAAGAACTATACCTGTGAAAGTAAGTGTGCTTGTTGCACACTACATCGTGGTGCTCACTAAAGGGGTGGCCCAGTTAAATTAAACATTTAACTCTAAATGGAGTCTCAAAATGGAGAAAAAAAACTAAAAAAACCAAGCTCTCATATTTTATGTCAACCCTCCTAGTCCTTCTAGACTGGCTCACTCTGTGTAGGATGGAGCTACTCTCCTCACTTTGAGGGATTCAACTTGTACACGTTTACCTCAGAGAATCTATAACAGTTAAGGTGGATGTTACTATAAATGTTCCATCTGTTTAGTCAATAACCATCTGACCCTTATACCCACCTTATTTTACAAATAACAATATCAAGATCAGTAGCAGCAAAACTATAAGCAGCTCCATAACATGAATTGCATTCAGGTGTTGTCCTTTATAAGCAGCATTAAACAACTAGGACAGTATATTTATGGGATACCTACAGCCTCCAATGAGGAACTTCCAAATGGCTACTAACTGTCATCAGACTTTATTTATGGAAGTTTACAACGGAACCAACAAAATGTGAACGCTTTGCACACCCTACATGATCAGCTACATCACAGTTTCCAAGGAGTATAACAAGCCGTCATCTTAAATCACAAGCTCAGTTGTCAAGTCTCAAGAATTGGGTGTTCTGATTAGTTAATTAAACTAGAATGCAGTTTAGATAGTCGTCAAGCCAATAATGAAAGAGGCGTTACTGCCTCCTGGGTACATGAAGTAAGGAAGTTCTTCACTTGGACTAGAAAACAATAAACTATAAAATAATGTAAGTTCAATAAGTGGAGCTGGCAGAAGAACTTAACCAGTACAACCAACGTGAAATGCAGGTCACCATTAAAAACAATGTAGTATTGGTGAAGCGACCACCGTTCTTTAGGATGAACTACAACACATCCAGAGCCAGCAAAAAGCCATGAACTACACCTTTGACGCTTTAAAGAACGCATGTGTCTCTGACTAACAATTTAGGGATTTTTATAGGCTAATATTGAACTTTACCATATCACCTAAGAGTTATGGGATGCACAAAGACCAAAAGGCTGAGAATGCAGAGCTCCAGTTTTTAATGTGTGAGCTTCAAAATGAGTTTACCAACCTGAAGCATTTAGAACCCATGCAGAACAGTATCAAGAAAACTGATTGATTTGGGAGTGACTTATTGAGACTGACTTGATTGATGGATGGTTCCAATGCAAATTCTGAGTTCACCTCCAGGATAGTATTAGACCTGTTGAGAAAGCCCCTCTAAAGTATAATCTGCTCAGGCTGAGATTGTTCAGCCTCAACGTTCCGTCAGATGCCCTATTGGCATTAACCCCTTTGACAGGTCCCTCTTATCAGCTGAAAAGCCATGTGGGTGAACCCAGCAACCCAGTACCCCACGTTGGTTCTTCTCAAGCAACGTTAGAAACTGCCACCTTCAGCATGCCATTCTTGCCGATTCAGCGATTCAACTTAGTCAACTTGAGTAAGTTTGATTGACATGGGAATGTGCCATTTTTATAAAGATGTCTTGTATGACAAGGCATGGGGCTAACAAATTGTTAAAGCTTTAACTATGATCAAAGTCTAGATGATTGAAGGCAGGATCAATCATGCCTTACCTACACAAAGGTCTTTGTAGTTACACTGACGTTGAGAACGCTGTGATAAGCAAATTTGACAGCTCCCAAAAAATGGTTACTTACAAGGCTGAATTTAGACAATTCATGAAAAATGAGACTACTACTAAGTTTGCTGACCGTTTCATCATGAGGCACAGGTCTATTGGGACTGAAGATCATGGCATAATTGGAAATGAAGATCACCTTACAAAACGCTAACAAGGATTACCCTAAGCTCCACCTTTCACTGCTACCTTCATTGGTCAAGGAGTTAGATACCTCCATGATGGTTGATACTTCAAGTGATGCGAGGTTACTTTGGGCCACTATCTATTGACATGCGCAATAGTCAAACCCAACCTCATCAAGCTAATGCTAAGAACCAATTAGGAACTAGCTATAACCGTGTGGAAATATGGGTCCTTAGCATAACCTTTCAAAATGTCACTTGCTGATTTGCAAGTACAAGGTCCATTATGCTGTTAGTTGTCCTAAGAGATGTTACAATATTAAACTATATCACTTCACCTGTGGGCGGCAATGGCCAGAATTAAGATGGTCAACAATAGAGAAAAAATATCTATTATCAATCCATCATCTATCCCAACTCATAACCATGACTAAGTCCAATCTTTCCCAAAGCTTTTAGTAACTCAAAGTCAACAAGGCAAACTTGAAAATGAAGGTCAAAAAATTATCTCAAAGCTTTATGCTTCATATCTAGATGAACAGAATAAGTTTAAAGAAACGGAAATTTCGGGTAGTTTGATTCCCCTGAAAGGAGTCAAAATAGCCCTTCATCTTGAACCTTTGAATATGCTTTTTAAATGTGGGGATTAATATCAAAACTAAGCTTGACCAAACTTATAATCCTTATGTTTACACATTAAATGAGAGCTCCAACCACTGTTATACTTGCCTTTATATCACATATTTGTAAATAAGAGTTAAATTTTTGGAGTATTTGACAACAGCGCGCCAGCTAGTATATTATTGAGTCATTTTGCAAAGAAGTTAAAGATTGCCCCTGACATGGCCCATTGTCAACATTATAATACTATGGGCCGGGCAGAACCATCAGTGAAGGAGCCTACATTACCCTACCCATGAAGTTTGGATCTCTAAGTCAGTTTCCCTTCCATAGTATTACCCAGCCAGAAGTGTCAATTCTAATTGTCATATAATTTCTAGATTTTCATAGCCATTTTATCAACTATGAGGAGAATTACTTTAAGATTCTCAATCAGACTTTGCCCTTCATTACTCTCAAGATGAGCAGGTCTTTTGTACTAATTAAAAAGTAATTATACCAATGTGACATATACTGATAGAAGAATCCCATTTGTTATCAGCAGATCGGCCATCGCAGTTGGGTCCTAATTCCTGAGATTTCTAAAAGCCATGGCATTCCTTTACGTGCTTCCTTAAATGTGAGCTACTACCAGGAGAACAGCGAACTGTAAAAGTGGGACTGACCCTGGATCTCATGATTGGTTTTTTAGAAAAAGTTTATTCCCTGTGAGAAAAGTCTCAACTCAAACCTCATGCAGCACCTGGTCTAATTGTCCCTGGGCATCAAGATACTGTGTGCTCCTTGTAAATCTAACCGCTCAGAAGATCACTGTACCCAAATGACAGAAGTGTCAGGATTCTCCCTTAATTGTGGGAAGCCCAAACTAGGGGTCGCGACCTGCCTATGGGAGGATGTCAGATTGGGCTCACCATTAACTTGGGGTAAGCCTGATCCAAAGTATTGGGGATTAGCCTAATAATTTATTAAAAAATTAAATAGTAAATTCAGCACCGTCAACTAATGCCAAGGATGACAAACAAACCAATTGGGCCGCGGGGAATTACTTTCAGATGTGGAAACCAAATCAATTAACCCTTTTGGGCGCACCAGTAACTTATGCCAAGGATGCACCCAATCCCCTTGTATTATTTAATCTCTTTCAGCTTCAGCAATCAATGCTGAATCCACCCATTCACTGATCCATTGAGGCTCTATAAATACCTCAAGGATCATTTTAATAAATCACCGTTTCTCACCTATCTCCTTTCCATTTTTAGCTTTACTTTAAGCCTTAATGGCCTCTTAACTTGCTGGGGGCTTTGGGGCCCTGATTAATAGGGCTGGGTTGGAGTTTATCCCCCAGAGTCCCGAGAAGGTCACATATGTTTACTTATTGCCCCATATTTGAATTATCAACCATTGAAAGCATTATAGCCCTGTTTAAATTTGGCATAATAATGTCTCTCCTAATACATGTGAGATTATATTTCAGGACCAGCTATAGGGCCTGTCAGATGAAAAGAATCAAGCATTGTTTTATCTGCAAAAATATGCTCATGTATTTGCTACCAGAGATTATGACCTAGGGTGCGCCAAAGGTATTGCATCACATTGACAATGGGATGCTCGCCCCATACATTCTCGACCTATACAAGGCAGTCAAACCAGCGAGGAAGTTGTACAGAGTGAGCTTAACCAATTATTATGATAAGGAATGATTGTGCTACTCATGCCCTTGGGCAAGTCCAGTACTTATTGTTAAGAAGAAGAATGGCTCCAAACAAGTAGTTATTGATTATCGCCGCTTATACAAAATTACTAAAAAAGACTCTTATCCTCTGCCACATAAAGATGACGCTCTTGATTGACTAGGAGAATAGCTAAGTACTTCATTGATCTAGATCTCATCAGAGGTTATTGGAAAATTGACCTAATAAAGGATGAACAGGAAAAGTGCGCTACTATCATCTCTTAAGGGCTATATTAATAAACGCGCATGCTCAGGGGCTATGTAATGCACTGTCTACCGTCAAAAGAGGCATGGACTCCATCCTAGGAGATTTGAAGCTGAGCTGCGTCTTAGTCAACCTCAATGACATCAAGTCTTTTTTGTGTACCTTCGCACATCTGTCTCATTTTGAAATATGTCTTTAAGCAAATAGAAAAGGCTTAATTAAAATCAAGCGTATTTGAAGTAAGTTTTCAAGACCCAAATGGAGTATCTGGGTCACATTGTCAACACTCAATGGACTCGTCCTCAGCCTCAAAACTTAGAGCTGTGAATTCAAATGATGAGTCCTAATAGTAAATGGAACCTACAAGTGTTTTTGAGGCATGGTGACGTACTACCACAGTTTATACAAAGATTTACTAAGCTGGTTAAGCCTTTGTTCCACCTACTCCGAAGTATAGAGGCCTTCTTCTGGTCCCCAGAATGCATGTTTGCCTTTACAAGTTGAAGCTAACATTAACTCAAGCGCCAGTGCTATGCTAACCCAATTTTGATCATCCCTTTATCATCCAATTAAACGCTTTGTTAACAATTATTGGAGCTGTGCTCTCTCACCGTGATAAGCAAGGAGAGGAGCACCTAGTAGCTTTCTTCAGTCGCGCCTTTACCAAACAGGAGATAGTTTATATAGTAACAGAACAAAAATTTTTAGTCATTATTTTTGCCTGTAAACAATTCTTTGCTTATTTTATTGGGATGTAATTCCAAGTAGTTTCTGATCACGCTTCCTTGCTGTGATTATATAACCTAAAAGAGCCCATAGGCCAGTTAGTGAGATGGGCGTTGAAGCTCCATAATTTATGAATATGAGGCGGTACATTGATTGGGGTCATCTCACCAAGATGCCAACGGACTTTTGCAACTACCCATTAAGTCCACACTAGCTCCATGCACTGGTCTATTATTCAAAAATAAAAACTTTGAAGTATGTTAATGATCAAAGTGCATATAATGAACTTTAAATTAAATTAATGAATAATACTAAAATCCGAGTTTAGACTTTTTCAAAATTGACAGTGACAATAGAAGATGATTATAACTGTTGCAAAATAAATTTTGAGCTCTGCTAATGTGCTAGACCAACCATTATGGAGACTGATTGGACCTTTTCCGTTTTGCCTTTATTAGTGTATCAACCCCTTAGGAGTCCACGTTCAACCCACCAACACAGCAGACCAACGACTTTGCCTTAGCCCCAGGTTCCATGGTGTGCCCCAGTGAGTCCTGCCCCATTCTGGGCGGCCAAGGCACTCCTGCACTGCTTACCATCCTGACCCTTCGCCAATCCATCTGGACATGCCCTGTCAAGTCCTTCCCTCACCTTGGGTGGCCAAGGCACCCCCGCGCTGCACCCTGCAGGGTTGGTGGCTATTCAGCAATGTTGCTGATGGCCTGTTGGCCATGTTCCCATCTGTTCCTTCTAAGGCTGAAATATGGGAGCTGGCAGCATCGGCCACATCAGGCGCATCACCTTGCGCCAACTTCAGGGATCTCTAGTCCTTAAATATAGCCTAGTTGACAAACTACTAACAATTAGAATAAGTAAGGGAGAAAAAGAGATCTTTATTTGGAGGGAAGAATGACTATTTATACAATAGGCAATTTTTTTTATTAAACCCCTCAGCCATCCAAGCCGGCACTTCTATATTCCTTGGTCATTCATGGTAACAATTTCCACCCAATCCTCTCATCTATTCACCAAATCTAGATTAGATTGATCCATCCTCCTCACAAGTCACCAGTAAATTGTATATAATTTATTCAATAAATACAACTTTGAGAATCCTTGCATGAGTCGCCGTTGCTCCAAATTAGCAGCGGAACAATATTCAGATTCCTGGCAATAGAATCATCAGCTTTCCGCTGGAAATTCCCACAATCAACCTTCAAATGATCAATTGGCAGTAAATGTAAATTCTACCAAACCTAAATAAACTTAATAATTATAACATTAAATAATATCAAACTAGTTGATTAGCTTTAAATTATGACTGACTAATATACACCCCTAATTCTGATATTATTGGAAGGATCCATCTGGTTAATTTCTTGACATTTCCCCCACTTAACCAGATGGTATCCTTCAGCATAACCCACCCCAAAGGTGGGCCAATAACCCCAGCGCCCCCTTGAGGGAGCGCTAAGTCTGAAACAGTAGCTTTCACAACCTCCTAACCTGTCCTCCAACTACTTGGGCAACCCACTAGCAGAACCCCCTGTAGTGAGCACCACTGTCGCAAAATTGACTGTGGGCTCTGCTAGTGTGCCAGGATAACCAGTATGGAGACTGGTTGGCCCTTTGCTGTTTTGCCTTCATAGGCGTACCAACCCCTTAGGGGTCCGCGTCCAACCCACCAATACAGCAGACCAATGACTTTGCCTTAGCCCCAAGTTCCGTGGTATGCCCTGGTGAGTCCTGCCTCCATCCTGGGCGGCCAAGGACACCTGCACTGCCCCACCATCCTGGCCCTTCGCCAACCCATCTGGGAATGCCCCTGCGAGTCCTGCCCCTGTCCTGGGTGGCCAAGGCACTCCCACGCTGCACCCCGCAGAGTTGATGGCCAGTTGGCAATGTCATTGGTGAAGGTTGGCCAGGTTCCCACCTGTTCCTCCTAAGGTTGAGGTATGGGAGCTGGCCAGCATTGGACACTCCAGGAACGTCACCTTGTTCCAACTTCAGGGATCTCTATTCCCTAATTAATTTTCCTAGCTGATGAACTAATAACAATTAAAATAAGGGTGAAAGAGAGATCTTTATTTGGAGGGAAGAATGACTATTTGTATTATGGGCTACTTTGCCTATTAAATCCCTTGGCCATCCAATCTGGCACTTCTATAAATCCTCAGTCATTCATGGTAATGATTCCCTCCCAATCCGATCATCTATTCACTGAATTCTAGATTAGGTCAATCCATCCTCAGCACAAGTCACTGGCAAACTATATATAAAATCATTCAATAAATACAACTTTGAGCATCCTCAGCATGAGTCAGTGGTGCTCCAAATTAGCAGTGGAACCATATTTGGATGTTTGCAACAGATTCATTGACTTTCCGCCAGAAATTCCCACAATCAACATTTGAATGGTCATTTGGCGGCAAATGCAAATTCCATCAAAACTAAATCAGGTTTAATTATTATAACAAAATACATCTAACTAGGTGATTAGCCAGCAATCATGCCTGACTAAATTGACACCCAGAATTCTAATATTATTATAAGGATCCATCTGGGTAATTTATTGACAATACCATGTCCATCTGAACAACCTTTTATTATGCAAGCTCATTATATTGTGGATATGGAGGGATAGTTTAAACTTCAAAGCAAATTCAAAAAAGCTGCTATTGGGAGTCTATGAGGTTTTGCATTCAGCACATCTTATGAAGTGCCTAAAGTTCCAATCACAACAGTATTTTAAGGCTTCCACCACCTACCAACTAGTTAAGCCCAACAGGGAATGACACACTATCTCATTGAAGTTATTGGCCCTCTACCAACTAGCAATTTCAATCACTAAAACACTATGATAGCCATTGACCACTTAACTAAGTGGGTTAAAGCTAATCCTCTATGCGAGTAAAAAGTTAACACAACCACGATTTTAATGAAGAACATTATTCTCAAACATGGTTGCCCGCAGGTTATCCTGAAGGTTATTGTTACCAATTTCGTTTCAAAAATTAATTTCATAATCTAAGCAGTTTATGGGACTAAAAAAGTTTTCCGTCATATACCACCCAGAGACTAATGAAACTATTGAGATGTTAATGGAACTTTGGAACAAGCTTTTTGTAAATTTGCTGCCTTTCACCTTCCCAGTGGACCCTCAACGTTAACCCCATTATGTTCTCCTACAGCATTGGATAGCATGATGCCACTGGATTCGTTCTTTTCCAACTGTTGTATGGCTGACAACCCACTTTACCTCTTGTTTTGTACTCCATTGTTAATTATGAAGCTATAGTTTGGCCTAAGGATTACTTCAATCAACTAGTTGATGCACTAATTAAGAATTAAACCAAGGCTTATGGATCTTCGTTAACCTGAAAAAGTATCCAGAATTCACAAGATGATATAATCAAAAACCTCTGCAACAGTTCAAAACGAGTGACCAAGCATTATACTTTAACGCCTACAATTTTGGATGACTCACAAGATGTTAACTCTCAGGAAAGTGCCATATGTAACTTTGGAGCGTTCATCCTTTGATGTCTATACCATTAAGAGTTTGTCTAAAGGAAATATTATAATAGGGTTTGCATGAAATTTTTCAGACCTTACTACCGTGCTCAAATTCCTCACTAACCCCCTTTAGAAGATAAGTTAAGTCAGGAGGGCGGAAGTGTCGTCAAATGTGTTGAATCAACTTTTACTAACCCTTTATCAAATGTCAATAGACAGAATGAAATCGAACATAATTGAATCCTCTGCTAAAATGCCCTAATAATCAACCATAATCCTTGTGTCTCTAATCATTCCAGAATTGTCACTCAACAATTCCTAACCTCAAACAACCTTCACTTGTAACTGGGTACAATTATTTTTATTGTTATCATTGTACCCATTATGCCTATTGTGCTCACCTAATGATCTTAATTCTAGCCTGTATACATCACTGTTCTGTGGTGAGAAAGCCCCATATAAGTACTCCAAATTCTATCTATATATAGTATCGCTATTTACTAAATCCTATCTTGTTTTTTTATACTGTTCCTGGAGTAGAGATTTACTTTAAAAAATAAAGAATTATAGTATAGCATTATGTACAAATTTAGTGAAATTAACTTTGTGAAATAACATAGGTTGTATAATTTAGTAGAATTGAAGGAGTTCCTGAAAGGAATATACCTATGCAAGTAGTTTGCTTGTCACACTCACTACTCCCATTTTAGAAGATTCAGAGGAACCAGTAGGCCCATATGTCCCAAGGTTCTTGTGGCCAACATAAACACTTTCATCAGAGGGATCCTTTGGCTCAGATGATCCCTTGGTTCAGTAGGTCTGCTGTGACTGGTGGGACTTGGTGACAAAATATTTCAGTTGTATTTAGAATAAAATCTCATCACCTTTGATTTATCCTTTCAATGGTATGTTAGATACAGTCTATGAATTGACATAAAAAATCAAAAATTATGTGGCCAGCAGACGTATTTTGAGATGAAAAGGGGGATTAATAAAGTTGAGATGCAAATCTTTGCTGAAAATATTTGCCCCTTATTTTTGATCCAACTCAGTTGTTTAATATCCATGCTTTGTTGACGATTGCCGCTCTTAAAATCCATTTGGACCACATGTAAGAACAAGGTTTAAAGCTGTTCCAAAAATGATAAAGCAATCTAAGGAGATAATACTGTCATGGCATATTTATTAATAGCTTTATATTACCTGTAAGATTTTAGATTTTTAGTTGTACATATCTATGCTTTAAACTTTGGTATATTTTACTTTAACATCAGTTCTAAGTATATTTGGGAATCATAAAACATTTTTTACGTTTTATAGTCTCCAAACTCAATATAATGGGTATGAAACCAGAAAATAGGGCGGAAATAAAAAGTCTCCTGATAATATCTGTTACATTTAATGGGCTTATCTAATAAGATATAAATTGTGGATAATGTAGGGCCCAAGACTTCTGCTATCAAACTAGACAGAGTCATGCACCCCTTCATGACTAAAAAGGCTTAAACCATAAGGCCCTGCCCCTTAAACAAATCCTTGACTTAGGGCATACCCTGAATGAGAAATGGGTAGCCACTGTTACTCAATTATTCACATGTTCCTTTCACCAACCTACTCCTAATCCCACCCTAGCTTCCAAATCTGAAGGCAATACATGGAAAAGATTAGACAACTTTGTGTAGATTTAAAAGATTAAGATGCTTAACAACATGGTCCCTAATCCTCATCCCTAACAGGTGGCTCAATAAAGGGCTAACTTGAATGAAAAAAATATTTTCTAGTAATTCAAATTTGGGAAAGAAGTCAAAGATGAAAGGTCATAATGGGGAGCAAACCCGCCACAAAACTTCAAAAATGTCAAGATAAATTTGAAATCTTGGAACTTAATAAAATGGCCTGAGAATAGTGCAGGATCTACAGCCAATATTGTTACTATGAGGGGCTCAATTAAGCAATAATTCCTAATATTTTTAAAATTGGAAATTAGTGTCAAAAAGTGTTACTCATAATGTTCAAAATTGCAACCGTTCCTTATTATCAAAATTTGGCTTAGTAACTCTCCCCTCCCTAGCACAACACAAAAACAGCACCCAGTTAATGGTTGGTTGTTGTGTTATTTCTATTACTTTTCCTATATTATAAATATCTAAAGATGTGGTTTATTATATTTAGATATATAAATTAAACAGTTGGTATTAGGGGGTGGAAGGTGAGTTGGTAGGGCATATGGCTACCAACCTGAAGGTTGCAGATTTGAGACCACCCTTTGCACATTGATTGGGGTGCCAGCCAAAGGAAGCTATTGGCAGTTAGTAGGTCTAATAACACGAAAATCTTACCCAGGATGTAACCAGAAAAATTTGAGTCCCAATCCAGAGGTGGAAAAACTTTTCTCAACGGAGTTGACCCTGTTCAGGTTTCATGTCATTTCATTCTTTTGGTAATGCCTGTCCCCAGGTCGTCTTGCCTCAAATAAATATAAATGGTTGGTATTACTGAAGAAGGATAATATGGTGGAACTATCTATTTACCTTAATTCTGTAGTAGCTTAAAGAATGTTAAAAACACCTCTTCTTCACCTTCACTAATGAAAGGAACCCAAAACTCCTCTCCCACTTCCCATGAGTTAATCCTAAAGGTAGGACTTCACCTGGTAGTCTGGACCACTTTTAGGGGTGTCCAAACACCTGAACTTATAGGCCAGTTTTCTCTTGGCTCGCTCTAGTCCTAACATATAATGTAAAGAAAATTTCATGGTTGCATGGAATTTAATTACTTTCTACAATAATAGATTGTCCCTGTGTTGTCATCAGAGTTATCCCATTTGGTACACTGATGATCCCTTTGAATGAAAGAAAAATACGCTTAATCTGTTAATTATCATTTATATTATTTCTCAAAGAAGCCCTGAAGGACCTTTCAATAGCACCATTTTTATTGCATTTTCAAAGGCAAAAGTTGGAAGTTGGCTGCTTATTTCAAAGCTTGCCCAGATTAGAATGGTAAGTTAGCAAATAAGGCCATTTTTAGGATCTTTATGTTTGAAGATTGGGAAGAGCCAGGATGTTATTTTTGTTGTCATGGTATACATGAGAAGAAGTATGCAAATAGTTTGTTGAGGAATCTACCCTGAAATAGTTCTTTACGCTTATTGTAACTTTCTGAGCAAAGTTACATGAACTTATACAAATCAAATTTTCCTGTAGTAGTTTCACTCTGATGTCCTCAGATTCTCCGCCAGCTGCTCCAGTGTGGGGCAGCAGTGAAACTCCCCCCACCATTTCTTTCCGGCAGGAAAATGCACTAGGACTGGTTCACCCAGTCACTCCTAACACATGGGCCAATTCAATCCGCCCAAGGACCTAGACGCCCACCTTGCTTGTACCCAAGTGGTACCATGCTGCCCCCTAGTACTCCCCCAGAGCAACAAGCGCCACAGCCTAAGGGTCAAATATGGGAAATTTTTCTCATATTATGACCAAGCCATTATCAAAATGGCACAGGAAGTGATGAAACCCACCAGCTTTATTGATTTCTGCCCCTACAAGGGGTATTTCAACCTTGGCTTCACCTGCAAAGCTGACGCTGCCACTGCAGCAACTGTGCCTCTGGTATTCCAGGGCACCCCTCTCCCCACAACTCGGACTCAGCTCCCAGCGGACACAACTTTGGTGGTCTAGTTTGCTGGTTTGCCCACCCACCTCCCCCCTGCGGTGCTTTACCAAGAACTGATGGACGGTTTGGAAGCCTAAGGCTCCAACCCCATCTTACAATTTGTGGTCCCAAATAAGGCCACATGACTTGCTGGGCCTCAGGCGTATGCCACAATAAGCCCTGAATTTAATAAAATTGTGGTGGCAATTCTGCAACACACCATTATTCCCTCAGTGCCTGACCATCCATTTTGGGCCCACATCGAGGGTGGGCGGATGATCTGTCCATCATGATTTAAGTTAGACCACTCAAAATGCAAGTGCCCCTTCTTAACCACTTCAGGCAGATTGGATGACTCATCTGCTGACCTCCAATCTGCTGCCCACCCTGTAAAATTTCTGGCATGGGGCACAATCCTACCTCCTCCGCCCCCAAAGCCTGTTGCTGCAGCTGCACCTGCAGCCACCAATCAGCCTCCTCCTCACCCCAATGCCATAAATAATTCCTCCAATCAAGCATCAGATTGGATTCCAGTTCAATCCTATGCTTCCTCAAATGAAATGACCAAACCTCAACTGTACGCTGATTCCCCAATCCAATTCAACCAAAACCCATGGGAATTATTGGCTGAAATTGATGAATCAGGTAAGTTCATTGAAGAACCATCTCTGCAAATTGAACAGTTTGTTAATGCAGAATGGGATGCCAGATACCCCCCTCAACTTTATACCCCACATCCAAATGCCGAATCATTTTGCAGTGATCACCAGCTTGCAGTCAAATCAGCTGCAACACCAGATTGTCATCCCCTGCGTAAAGCTGTTGCTAAATCAGTAGCGATACTCAAAGGAGGAATTCCACCTCATGTTATCCTCACAACCTTACCTCCAAAAAGCAAAATATTTTTGAACCAGTATTACAAAGCTGCAAATGATGCTATCCAGAATGTGGCAACTATAGCACGGAATCCAAAAGCAAAAATAACCTGAACCAACTTTACCACATTCGTTAAACTCCCAGATGCCCAAATTAAAGCTGAAAAAGCTTCAACCAAATATCTCAGTGCCATTTACCTAGCTGGCAATTTCCATGAAATTTCAATTATTAGAGATATTGAACCACATACCACAGATGCCCCAACGCCATTACTGACGACTGTGACATGCACCCTACTATGGGAGGAAGAAGCTGCTGCTGAAGAGGCTGCTAAAGACGAGCCCCCTGACCCCCCCTCCCATTCTGCCATGGAGGGATAAGCGGCTTCCGCTGCCCACCTGGTTGGTCAGTTTTAAAAGCGTTTCACTCAATCCGCTCATTAGGGCGTTTTGTTTGAACCAAGTAGTTATGTTAGTCTTTAGTATATTTTATTTTCAGTAATGTCCATCCCTGGTCAGCTTGCCTCAAAAAAATAGGAATCTACCCTGAAAATTTATATAGATAGAAAAGAGACATTTGTATGCCTCATTATAAATACCAAATGATAACAAATAATATAATAAGGACAGAACTACCTTTTTTATAGAACTGGGAGATATCTTGAGGCTCTTTAGAGCAACGTCTCCTTGTTATCTTAAAAATTGAGAGAAAGGTCTAGAAGAGCCTTGGTGAAACCAGCCTCAAATTTTTAATCAGGGTTCTCTATCCTAGCCTTTGGCTCCTCCTTACTTAGACCCTTAACCTTGATTCCTTGTGACATTTGCTTCCATAAAGCTCATTCTCTGATGAATGGATGAAAAAATAATGATGTTTTACTTTATTTTGCAATTTTAGTGGGTTGAAAGTTGTAGGGGAGGTTGGAAATAGGTCACAATCCCAATAATTAGAATGTGGGCAACTTCAAAAGTTAGGTTTATGAGTCTTTATTTTACAAATCAAACAAAAAAAGGAAACCTACAAATTTGAGAAAGAAAAAATGTTTGCAAAATAGAAAATTTCTATAAAAAACTTTGATTTAACCATCATTTATAAATCAGTAGAAAAGTCAATACCTAAGATAAATAGATAATCAAACCTATTATAAAGCAGTATATACTTGATTTTCACTAATTTTTGTTTTAAAAGATCCTTTGTGCATTCTTTAGGTTCAGATATTTTAAAAAGGCTTGTGGAGGTACATCCCAGTGCTGAGATTAACCAAGTCAAAAAAACACAAAATATGCTTTATAATGAGATTTTATTTGATAATATACAAATAAGATATGCAATGGTCAATCTCTCTTTAACCGCTCAAAGTCACTTTTTGAGCGATTTTAAATTTAAGTCTTATTTATCCACAGCCGTCTGCCCAAACCTATTCTTTGATGTCCTTGGCTCTGCCGCCTGCTACCCCAGTGTGGGGCAGCAGTGCACCCCCACCTAGCGTTTTCCGCCCTGCAGGCAAGCACGTTCAGACAGGTTCAAACAGCCCGCCCACTGCTTCCAACCGTTTTGTCCCCCCATGAGACTTAGCGCTCCACCTGGCGCGCGTCCACCCTTCTCGCCCCCATCCTCTCGCCCTCCCCCGCTCTGCTATTCGCTATTGCCTCAGAGTGGACTATGGGCGTTTGTTCCCACATGCTGATAAGGCAATTATTGACCTAGCCACTACAGCCTTTGCGCCAGCTGGCTTTATAGACTTCCGCCCTTTTAAGGGCTACTTTGACGTTGGGTTCCAATCTGAGGAGGATGCTGAAGCGGCAGCACAAACTCCTCTAATTCATACAAAAACCCCATTCCCACAACCCATACTCGCCTCCCTTTAGACACCACGCTAGTGGTATCCTTTGAAAATCTTCCATCCCACCTTCCACCTCAGGTTTTGTATGACCAGTTGGTCGCGGGGCTCATGGCTTATGGCACTCAGACTAACCTCATCTTTGCCATTCCATCTGGTGCAGAACGCCTTGCTGCTCCTCATGCAACAGCCACCATCATACCACACCACCCTACCATAGCCCAACAAATCCCACCCCGCGCTAGTGTGACTGCAGCGCCTGATCATTTTTTTGGGCTCAGGTCAATAATGGTAGGCAGATTTGTTCCCACTGCTTTGGCCTCGACCATGCAAAAAGAGCGTGCCCTAAGGCCAAATCCGCTGATGCAGCTTCTGAGCCCCCCTCTGGAGGTTCAATATGGGGCGCTTTGCTGCCCCCTCCCACCCTACCAGCCAATCAGAGCAATGCTTGGACCAACATTCGCACCCAAGCAGCTGCCCATTCGCCCAATCCTACCCACTCAAATTTAAACGCCACTATTCCAGTGAACCAAAATCCATGGGATCCATTGGCTGAAACTGACGAATCAGGTAATATCCTCATTAGTAAGCATACAGGTCAACCTCTCTGCCAAGGCAATTATGGTTGGGCAGAATTTTTCCTTTCTGACTTTGATGAAACCCCTACCTCTCGCCATTTTGCTCTTCTGCCCAATACAGCTCCCTACCAAAGTGATCACCAGCTCACCTTAGCTGCGGTGGCCTCTCCTCAGTGCCCAAAACTATGCACTGTGGTGGCCCAGTCAGTGGCTCAGCTCCAGCATGGCCTGCCCACCATCTTCTTCCCCCCAACTTCCCCGAATCTCCCTGCAGTGACATCTCAAAACTATTTGATGATGCTGAAATCACTGTTATGAATGTTGCAACGCTTGCTTCATTCAACCCCTCAGCCAAAATCACCCGCCACAGTATCTCCCTTTTCACCCAATTTCCTGAAGCCCACAAAGAAGCTGAAGTTCTCCTCGCAGCTTTTGTTGAAACACTTTCCCATCATTAATTTGATGCAGAAGTGGAAAACTCCTACTACGCTGACCTCAGCCCCCACTATGCAGATGCCCCAACGCCCTGGCTCTCTGCTCTGATCCGGTACTGTAACCAACACCCCTTGATCAAGGTGGGTCTTTCTGAAAACCAACCCCCCGACCCCTCCTCACCCTCTGCCATGGTGGGTTAAGCAGTTTCTGCTTCCCACCTGGTTAGTAGTTTGTTTTGCCGTTTTGAGTGTTGTGATTGGTATGTCTGTCCCTGGTTGGCATATCTCAAATAAATCGAAAATGCAATGTTCAGGATCCACCTTTTTGAGGGACTACCTGGCAAAAAGTCTATCAGGTAATTTAATAGTTTATTTGTAGAATGCACCATCTTTGTTGATAATCCTTAGGAGGTTATTTCCATGAACTTTGATATATAAAAGTCGAAAAATTTATGAAAAAGATCTAGTAAAGTTTGCAAACTATTTCCTAAACAATAGTAAAAATAACACAAATTTTTTTCACTAAAACTGTACTCATATTTGTTAACTTTTGATAGTAATTTTTCAAAACATTTCTTTCTCGTTGCAATCACTTTTGCAACCTATTCAATTCAAGTCTGAATCTAGTTTGATAATCTCGCAGAGGAGATTAGTCTGCGCCCATGTCAGGGAGAAGTTGGGCAAGTAAGGTAAGAGGAGCAGGTGGAAGGCCCACAGCCTCAAACGTTTGAAAACGCCCGGGAGAAACTGGCGGAATAGACAAAAGTTTTAAAAAACTGGAGGTCACTATTTCTCCAGAAATCTATACATGGCAAGCACGATGCAACCAGTACATCAAAACGCCACACTCCCAGCCACTTTTGTTGGTGGAATATGGAGTCTGCATGTTTCTGGACATCCAACAAATGGCTTTATGGGAAAATCTGTGAAAATGTGCACACCTTTTTCCCGACCACAGTGTATGTCGCACCTCACTCCATGTCACGCGGTTGGCTGGACCTAGGTTTCAAAAACAAAGAGGCAGCAGATGAGGCTGCTGCGGTTCACATAGTGGTCAACCTCCCCGAAGGGCAATGGGTTTGTCAAAACCAAATGCACCAGATGGACAAAATCAAACCAAACTTTCCTCACATTTGACTTTTTGCCTACTATGGTAAAATGTGCCATTTTGGAACAACACCTGAAAGATGGTATCACCATATATGGTAAAATACAATCTTTCGACATGCAACACTTCACACTGATGCCACACCTGTGCACTGGCAAAGCCATTGCAGTTCTGACCCTGACCAAGGAGATCGTGAAGGACCTAACCCAAATCCTGCACTCCACTTTTATTAATATCACAGGGCATACCACCCACCCATTCCAGGTGACTGTGGACAGCGCGCCCCCCATCTGCACCCACTGTGATGCATTCAGCCATAAGGCGCATGCATGCCCCACCAAGGAGGGCGTCACATTCCAAGAGCACCCCTCGGCAGCCATGGCCAGTGGAGAGGCGCACTATGAACCAACCACAAGCACCAAAGAGGCTTTCCCATGGGGAGCACAAGGTTGGTACCTACTGATAAAGCCTATCTCCCCGCAAGAGCGGAAGAAGGCCAGGCAGGCCTTCAGGGCCATGGCCAAGGAAGCGGCCAAAGCCACCACTGCTATCCCGCACATCCAACACCAGGAGGACATTGAAACCTTTGTGGCAGAAGCAACTCAGGAATCCATCAACCAATCAAATTGGGAAGCCCATGCCAATTGGGCCACTCAATCCAAGGATCCGACGGGGGACTCAATCTCACCCAATCGTTGTACCCAAGATCCAGTAGAAACTGACTTGGGGCTCATTTAACTGAAAAAATTTTTTTGACCCACTCAATGGTGCACCAAACTCTTCCGCACCACAAAAATTTTTCTGACGTCGGGGAAACAAAAGTGAAGGCAAATGCCAATGCAAAACTTTCTGCAAAAATTAACAAAATTACTTATAGTGTTGCTGCAAACATCCGCGCTGCTGTGAAGGCCTGTGGGGATCTAGAGGAGGCTAGTGGGCCTGGGTGCCCACCCCTCACACCTAAGGTGTGATGGGGGAAACCTTTACTTTAGGGATGTTGAATATCGCTGGACTCAAGGCCTCACCATCCCAGGCTAGAAAACTGAGTTTTTTACAAAAATTTACCCATGGATATCCTAGCCATCAAGGAGTCCCACTGTCCACAAGGTTCTGAGGAGGCTTGGAAATCCATGCTCCTACCATCCCTATCCTTTTGGTCAAAGCACTTTGGGGTGCTAATTTGGAGAAAAAATCTCTTCAAATTTTTATTGTCAAAAACATTCCTAAATGGCTGAGTTCTCATTGTCACTTTCTCGTGGGCTGACGTGGTACATGCAATCATCAACATCTATGCCCCAAATGGTGCACGAGAGCGTCAGAAATTTTTCTCATCAGTCAAATTCCTCCTGCTACCCCCAGACCCTTTTGTAGTCGGCGACATGAACTGTTGGCTACACTCCAACGGACCAGTGGCCTTCCTCACCCCACGCCCCCCAGGGTCACATAGAACTGCGCGTTCTAAGGCCACCCTCAGGTTAATGGATGCGCTGCTGTGGCATGCCCCGCTGCTCAAAAACATGATGTGCCCCCACATCCACAACGGCCAATTAAGGTCCATGACCCGCATCAACATTTTCCTAATGCTGACGAAATTCCAACCCCACATCTCCCACTTTAAAACAAAAAAAGTGGAATTCTCTAACCATTGGATGGTCTCAATAACCTACCACCTACCTGTCACATCTGCTAAGGCCCCACATTGGTGCAAAATCTGCCCCCCGAGCTTGCATCACCAGGATTTTCACTTGAGTGGAAGATACAACTTTGGCAAAAGAGTTTGTAACGCCGTTTTGCATGGACCCCATCTCCACATGGGCAACCTTCAAAGAGGATACCATCCGCCACTCTTGCCACCTCTCCTTCAGACACTCACAAGCCACATCGCAATCATTTCGCGCACTCTGGCAGAATTGGCACACCTGGAGTCCAATATCCCCGCTACAGGATATAGCCCTGCATGGGGCCAGAAGTGGGCAGAGGCAGCCGCCCACCTCAACGCGCTTGAAAGGCAACACAAACATCAGGTTTGTGTTCAATACAGGGCCAAACACATCACAAAGGGTGACAAGTGCACCACATATTTTTTTAAAAAATTTTGCACCACGCCAGAGCGTGGCCTGCACACAGGTGTAAAGATATGATGATTCCATCGCGGATACACCAGCTGAAGTGGCAATCGAAACACAGAAGTATTACTCCAAGCTATACCGATCTGATCCAATTCAGCCAGCCAAAGTGACAGAATTTCTTGACAGAGCCCACATCTGCACCATTTCTCAATACCTGGAAATAATGAATTTAATTACTCTGAACAAATTATGGAAATCCATATGCGGTGCACCTAACCGGAAATGCCCAGGCCCAGATGGCATCCTATATGAATTCTACAAAATACTTCAATATATATCCCCACTGCTGCTCGCTTCACTTAACCAGAGCCTGTTGGATACGCGCCTCCTGCCAGGAGGACAAGAGGCCTTCACCGTCACACTTTTTCAAAAAAAGGGGATAAGCTAGACTTAGCCAACTGGCGTTCCATTTCTTTAACCAACATGGATACTAAAATTTTAACAAAAATCATGGCTAACCATTTAGGGATTATAGCATCTGCCACCATCTCCCCAGAGCAATTCAGCTTTATACCCAGAAGGTCGATCTGGGGTAACGTGCACTCTGTGGCTAATGCATCTCAGTCCACAGCCTCTGAGGCACTTGTATCCTTAGACCAACAGAAGGCCTATGATAGAGTAAACTGGGAATACCTCAGGGCCTGCCTCCATCAATTCTGCTTACCCCCTCGCTTCATCAACTGGGTGATGCTGCTCACAGAATTTGCAACAATGGCAGTGCATGGCCTTGGCTTCCTAATGGAAGTAGTCCGCCCTCAAAGGGGCTTGCGATAAGGGGACCCCCTCAGCCCCCTCTTATACAACTTCAGCCTTGACCCACTACTGCGAAATGTGAATGCCCAACTCACTGGGGTTCATGTGCCAGGCCAAGCCCCAATCAATATGATGGCGTTCGCAGATGATTGTGTGGTTGGGGTGTCTAATAGTCAAGATGCATGCGCACTTGAAGCTCTCATCCAGGAGTTTTCCCGGGTAAGTAACGTGGCACTGCATGCTTCCAAAACCAAAATCATCCTCCTTGGTCAGTCTCATAACTGCTGGGCCCCAGCAATTAGTTCCCAACCCAGCCCATCTGCTCGCCCATGTCCTCGCCCTACAAGCTCAACACACACCGCCCCACTGGTGCTCCCCTTCATGCCACGCCCTACCATAGGACCGGTACGCCATCTGGGCGTGTGGATGGAGGCAGGCAGATACGCGTCAGCAGTAATAGAGAGCCATATTCTGGACAAGGTGACGAAGCGAATCGCCTCTCTCAGAGTCCACCCTACTTCCCTTACTGGCAGGGTTGTTTTAGCTAACTCTATGCTCCTCTCCAAAGTCTGGTTTGGAGCCCACGCCATCCCTTTCTCCCCAAGCTTCCCTTAAATCCTTGTATGCCCTGCTGCAAGGATGGCTTTGGTCAGGCCGCCCTCCACCAGTATGGCTAGAGGTCATGTTTGGCCCTCATCATCATGGTGCCATTGGTCTACTCGACTTCAGAGCCCATGCTGCCAAGATCTTGGGTACCTGGATATCAGCCGTCACCGCCCCTATGCTCCCCTCCCAACACTGGTCCCGCACGGCCTGCCCAACTTCTCCTGAGCCTTGGGCCTCAACAATCCATCGAACCCCCACTCCCTGATGAAATACCTGGCTTCACACCTATTGGCCACAGGTCCTCACGGTACTAAAACCCACTACAAACTAATCCTACTCCCCATGCGGAGCACTGAGTGGAGAATTTGTATTAGCGAACATACAGCCCAGAGAGGCCGCCCCTCTCCTCAGTTCACACAAGAGGTACAGGGGCTACCCATCCAAAATGGCATGATCCCCATATAAACCCATGTCCTATCCAGGGTGGACTACCTGGACATGATGGACATCCCTTACTCCATTGAGACCCAAAAAACCATCTGGAAATACGCTCACCACCCTCTGGTGCAGCCTCAAATCCGCTCCCACGTGTGTTACTGCCTGAGGCGGGTGTACCATACAGCTGAGCGCTCTAACGCTTTACACTCATCCTGTGTCGTGTGTGGCCAGTATGGAACGCTGTTCCACCGCCTGGAGAAGTGCCCTACCTCAAAAGTAATATGGCGCAAAGTTCAACGTTTACTGGGCTAGGATCAAACGCATCCCTTCAGTCTGTCAATAGATATGTTTGCTCTATCAATGGCCTCCTCCCTTCCACCCTCCCTCCGTGCTTTGGTGGTTGCAAGCCATGTGGACCATCCACACGATTGTCTTAGATGCCATCGCAGGCTCCACCCCCACCCTCCCAGAAGCTGTCCACAGATTCCAGTCTCATTTGGTGGACCACTTTCAAGCATGGATGTTTGGATACCTCCCACTGCGCCGCTGACAGCTGGTATCCTCCTGGTTCCCAGTTTGGTTCAACAAATCAGACCCCTTCCTCCACACGTGTTCAATTGTGGCTACGGCCCCTTCATGCGTTCCCTCCCCTTCCCCATAAGTGGCGTTCCCGCTGACAACAAGAAATAGCATCGCTTCTCTGGTATGCCTTCCCTGGTACTAAGTTTTGTCTCTTCTGAGTCATATTTGGAAGTGTCCATCCCATGGTCGGCCTTCCCCGCAATAAATTCAGAGTTGATAGTAATTTCATCTCAGCCGGTTTACAATGTTGCACTGGTCACCCATGTGTACTAAGATATTATCTTTTGTAAAGGTTATTTTAGGGCTAAGTCAGTATAACTTTATATCTGCCTATAATTCAGGTATCCTATTCAGTCATGTAATCATTTCTTTTTGTAAAGTCTTACTCATTACTTTTTTTGTATAATTAAAATACGTTTTTAATATATCTAATCTTTTAAGGATATACTTATAGTCTTACATGTATTCTTAAAATTAGTGAGAGGATTTGGGGAGCCCAAGTTGAATCTGATTACACATTGGTAGGTTCTGATCAGTCACCAGAGTAACTAAGCAACTGCTGCAAGTGTGGCTAACAAGTCCTCTAGTTGACGAGAAAAAGGCCATATTTGCAGATGCAACAAAATGGCCTCAGCGGTCTTCATGGTGCAGAAAAATGAGAAAGATGGCAAAGTGGAAATGGCGGGAGTGACAAAGATATATTTATAAAATCAAACAACTCTTATAAACAAAATTCCAATACCCTCACTAGTAAGGGAATTAGCCCTTATATAGAAAAAAAGAGGGGTTACAGTTTGTGACATTGTTCTTAGGTTCTGTGGCTCTGGGTCAGCATCGTCTCCAGCTGCAGGGTTCCAGGGCTTGCGCTTGAGGGGAAAGAGTCAGTTTACAAATTGGCGCGAGAACCGAGGATGGGAGAGGCTAATTTGCATGGTGGCGCAAGTTCTGAGCTTGGGGGAGTTGATGGGGCACGCCATGTTGGCTTCCCCCAACTTAGTTTCCTTTAATTTTTTTAGTTTCCTAAATTGAGGTGCTCTCCATCTTTGAAGGTCCATTGCTTTATCTTTTTAGTATTAGTGGTGCCCAACCCAAAAGGGGGAGCCGCCACGCATCTTTATTTGCAAATGGGCCAAACAAAGGGATTATCATAAATTAAAAAATTCTTACTATAGCCCCTAGGTTATCAGCCTAGGAAGCTATATCAGATGGCGAGGAGGCTTTGAGGAAGCATTTGTCCGGCGCCCACTTTAGCTGGCAGACCATGGCGGACAGCATTGTGGTGGGAGCATCAGCAACATGAGGCATAAGGAGGTATATTTGGGGGTTTTCTTCATTAATGAGGCTGGCGGTGTCCATCAACTCAATGTATTGAGCAAGTTGATGCTCAGCAAAATTGATGAGAGCTGGCACACAAGTAATGACTTTATGTGCTGTTGGGTTTGTATATAATTGGGGTCAAAAAGAGAAGTTTTTTCTGCATAGATGCAAGTGTGGCTCGCACCAAAAGCAAGCTCCTCAATTTTGTACTTCGCATCTTCCTCAAAATCATGAGGAAAATTGGGGATAGGATATCCTCAACAAGGGGCTCCATTGCCCCTGGAGTTGCTGGTGGAGGAGGGTGTTGGCTGGGGCAGCTGCAGCCACAACTGCAATATCATTGATATTTTTATAAATGGGAAACCCATTTTTTGGATGAAAACAGTGGGAATGTGATTCAGGAAGGTCAATGAAGAACTCCTTTAAAGCAAAATTGGGTTTCACATGGCACAGCCGTCCATCCTCCTCAATCCATTTGAGAGCCTCAAATGGATTGGATTCAGCCAGCGCTGGGCCAGCCACTAGAATTGGGGCTGTGGCCAGAGCTGATTGACCACATGCTGTCTACCATGGCAGCTCAGCTGAAACTGGTTCAACCATCAACTCAGGATTCCATAATCCAGTTAAATTTTCAAAATTTAGTATTTTTTTAAATCTTGATTGGCTGATGCTTTTGAAGCAGCTCCAGGAATTCCCTGACATTGGGAGTGGGAGGATCAAGCCCCATTTAAAAAATTGGGGCGAGGAAGCCGCCAGGGCAGCACCCAGGCCCTGGGCAGTAGATGCAGCAGAAGTGGCAACCATGGGGCACTTGCACTTCAAGTGGTCAAGCTTAAAGCATAAGGGGCAAATGGCGTGGCCATTTTTGGTGCGCGCCCAGAATGGGTGATCCGGGCAGATCTGATCACAGTGCGGGGGGAATTGTGAGGTGAGAGTTTCAATGAAATGGGCAGATCATTTGCAAAGGCGTGAGGCCCTGCCAAATGATCTGCCCCATTGGAAACTACAAACTGAACATGGGGTCTGCGCCATAAATGGCCAAACCCTCCATGAGCTTGTGGCAGAGGCGTTCAGGGGGAAAGGAAAGAGGGCAACCTGGCGAACTGGACCACCAAAGTGGTCTCATCCGGGAGCTGGGTGCAAATGGTGGGAATGGGAAATTTCTATAAATGATTTGCAGCTTGGCTGCTGTCGCTGCATCAGCTTCTGAACAGAATCTGAGGTTGAAATACCCCTTAAAGGGGCGGAAGTCAATAAAACTGGCGGGTTTGAAAACTTCTGTGGCCATCTCAATGATGGCTGCGCTTGCATATGGGAAAAGTTTCCCATATTTGACCCAGAGGCTGAAATGCAAATTGCTCCGTGGGAGCACCAAAGGGCTCTGGAGCACCGCCTGAGAGATAGCGAGATGGTGGGCCAAGTCCTGAGGGGGAACATAACACCTGGTAGCGTTGGGAGGGCTAGCAGAGCCAGCCCTGGCGCGCTTTGGCGGTGGCTGAAAGATGCCAGATGGCGGCACACCACCACCCCAAGCCAGGGCAGCAGGCATTGATTGCATTGACATCAGTAAGGTTTGTCTTGATTGAGCAGTTGTTTTTTGTATTTTTTAAAAATCCAAATTTTGCTTCAATTTGGGTATTGAAGCGAAAGAAAGATTTTTAGGTTTATTGCTTTATAAAAGGGTATTTATAAAATTCTTATAAAAGGAAAATTGTGGAAATAGTGGGAGAATGGCTAAAATCAGGGTTATAATTTTCAATATTCCTTGGCAAAATCATTTTTTCATATATATGATGTCATAAAAGTAGCACACTTTTAAAAATTTTTAACTTTATAAAATGGGTGGCGGTACTGAGGGACTTACCTGGGTACTTCTAACGTCTTGATAAAGATGAGGGATTTCTCTACACAGGAGCTTAACCTTTTCAAAATACCAAGTGCTAAGCAGGAGGGGTATTGGAAGTGGGAACAAATATAGGATATTTGTAATATAGAATTGCCTTTTTCTACCTGAAAAAGGGGTAGTAGGCACCACCTAGCTTCTTGTCCTTAGTGGAAGTCCTTATAATTAGTTTTTAACCTCAATTGTTTAACCATTATACTATAGCTAATATATAGGACCAGATAGTACTATAAAAGAATGCAGTTGAAGTATAGAAGTATAGAAGTATAGAGACTCACTATGTTTATGATACCAAATTAATATAAAAAATAGTTGTTGAGTATCTATATAAACTTTATATCAAAGAAAATTAAAATTGATATGCGGTCTTTGGCCACTATTGATACTTTTTTAGATAAGATTGTATGAGAAATCCAATTCTGAGATAAGTAATAACAATACCCTTCTAAATGTTCTGAGAGAAAGCTATTATTTACAAAATTCTACTTTTTTATATTATCAAACAAATTTTATGTAAGGTAGGAACATCCTAGGCATTGTTCATTAACAAATTTTTTATAAAAGAGGCTAATAAAGTGTAATAATTTTTACATAACCGTTTTCACATATTGACATGAAATACTCTAAATATAAGCTTTAGTAGGCTAATTTTTGCCTTTTTGGTTTTATCAGAGGCATTTTATTAAGTCATCTTTACCCAGATATCATGTTTTGTAATTTTTGCTTACTCTATAAACAAAGTCCTTTATTAAAACCACAATGGTGTGTGAGCTTAAAGATTATACTTAAGTGTGGTAGATAGACACTACTAAAACTAGGACATCCTCTGCTAGACTGTGCATTTTTATATAAGTATATATTTTGAAAATAAGATAGTGTAAAAAACTGTTTGTATAATTTTAAACCAAAGGTGTATGTTATAGGGTGTATTTAAGTATGCGTCTATTATGTAGAGATATATGTATAGGGTAAACTGATTTTTTTAAATTTATTGTGGGGAAGGCTGACCATGGGATGGACACTTCCAAAATTGACTCGCCTGAGACAACACTTAGTAACAGGGAAGGCACCCCAGAGAAGCGATGCTATCTCTTGTTGCCAGCGGGAACGCCACTTATGGGGAAGGGGAGGGAACGCATGAAGGGGCCGTAGCCGCAATTGAACACGTGTGGAGGAAGGGGTCTGATTTGATGAACCAAACTGGGAACCAGGAGGATACCAGCTGTCAGCGGCGCAGTGGGAGGTATCCAAACATCCACGCTTGAAAGTGGTCCACCAAATGAGACTGGAATCTGTGGACAGCTTCTGGGAGGGTGGGGGTGGAGCCTGCGATGGCATCTAAGACAATCGTGTGGATGGTCCACATGGCGATTGCAACATCCAGAGTATGGAGGGAGGGTGGAAGGGGGAGGCCATTGATAAAGCAAACATGTCTCTTGACAGACTGAAGGGATGTGTTTGATTCTGGCCCAGTAAACGTTGAACTTTGCGCCATATTACTTTTGAGGTAGGGTACTTCTCCAGGCGGTGGAACAGCGTTCCATACTGGCCACACACGACACAGGATGAGTGTAAAGCGTTAGAGCGCTCAGCTGTATGGTACACCCGCCTCATGCAGTAACACACGTGGGAGCGGATTTGAGGCTGCACCAGAGGGTGGTGAGCGTATTTCCAGATGGTTTTTTGGGTCTCAATGGAGTAAGGGATGTCCATCATGTCCAGGTAGTCCACCCTGGATAGGACATGGGTTTATATGGGGATCATGCCATTTTGGATGGGTAGCCCCTGTACCTCTTGTGTGAACTGAGGAGAGGGGCGGCCTCTTCTGGTTGTATGTCCGCTAATATGAATTCTCCACTCAGTGCTCCGCATGGAGAGTTGGATTCGTTTGTAGTGGGTTTTAGTACCGTGAGGACCTATGGCCGATGAGTGTGAAGCCAGGTATCTCATCAGGGAGTGGGGGTTCGATGGATTGTTGAGGCCCAAGGCGCGGGAGAAGTTGGAGTGGGCTGCGCGGGACCAGTGTTGGGAGAGGAGTGTAGGGGTGGTGACAGCTGCAATCCAGGTACTTAAGATCTTGGCCGCATGGGCTCTGAAGTCAAGCAGGCCCATGCCACCGTGCTGATGAGGGCCAAACATGACTTCTAACCATACAGTGGAGGGCGGCCTGACCAAAGCCATCCTTGCAGCAGGGCATGCAAGATTTGAAGAAGCTTGGGGAGAAGGGGATGGCGTGGGCTCCAAACCAGACTTTAAAGAGGAGCATAGAGTTGGCCAAAACGACCCTACCAGTAAGGGAAGTAGGGTGGGCTCTGAGGGAGGCGATGCGCTTTGTCACGTTGTCTATAATATGACTCTCCATTACTGCTGATGCATATCCGCCTGCCTCCACCCACACGCCCAGATGGCGGACTGGCCCTGTGATAGGGCGTTGCACAAAGGGGAGCACCTGTGGGGCGGTGTGGAGTGAGCTGGGAGGGAGAGCGCGTTTGTGAGAAGATGGGCCAGGCTGGGCACTGGTTGAAGGGGTCCAGCAGTTTTTATCTGACCAAAGAGGATGATTTCGGTTTTGGAGTCGTTCAGCGCAGCGTTACTTACCCAGGAATACTCCTGGATGAGAGCTTCAATTGCGCGTACATATTTATTATTAGACACCCCATCACACAGTCATCTGTAAACGCCATCATCTTGACTGGGGATTGGCCTGGCACATGGACCCCAGTGAGTTGGGCATTCGCGTTTTGAAGTAGTGGTTCAAGGCTGAAGTTGTATAAGAGTGGGCTAAGGGGGTCCCCTTGTCGCAAGCCCCTTTGAGGGCGGACTACTTCCATTAGGAAGCCAGGGCCATGCACTGCCATTGTTGCAAATTCCGTGAGCAGCATCACCCAGTTGATGAAGCGAGGGGGTAAGCAGAATTGATGGAGGCAGGCCCTGAGGTATTCCCAGTTTACTCTATCATAGGCCTTCTGTTGGTCCAAGGATGCCAGTGCCCCAGAGGCTGTGGACTGGCACGCGTTAGTCACCGTGTGCACGTTGTCCCAAATCGACCTTCTGGGTATGAAACCAAATTGTTCTGTGGAGATGGTGGCAGATGCTACAATCCCTAAACGGTTAGCCATGATTTTTGTTAAAATTTTTGTATCCGTGTTAGTTAAAGAAATGGAACGCCAGTTGGCTAAGTCTAGCTTATCCCCATTTTTTGAAAAGTGTGACGGTGAAGGCCTCTTGGCCTCCTGGAAGGAGGCGCATTTCCAAAAGCTCTGGTTAAGTGAGGCCAGCAGTAGTGGGGATATATATTTGAAGTACTTTTTATAGAATTCATATAGAATGCCATCTGGGCCTGGGAATTTTCAGTTTGGTGCACCATGAATGGCTGTTCATAATTTGTTTGGTGTGATCAAATTCATTATTTCCGGGTATCAGGAAATGGTGCAGATGCGGGCTCAGTTGAGAAATTCTGCCACTTCAGCTGGCTGAATTGGATTGGATCGGTACAACTCAGAGTAATACTTTTGTGTTTTGATTGCCACTTCAGCTGGTGTATCCGCAATGGAATCATCCAATCTTTGCACCTGTGTGCAGGCCACGCTCTGGTGTGGTGCAAAATTTTTTTTATAAAATGCGGTGCACGTGTTGCCTTTTGTGATGTGTTTGGCCCTGTACTGAATACAAACCCGATGTTTATGTTGCCTTTCAAGCGCGTTGAGGTGGGCAGCTGCCTCCACCCACTTCTGACCCCATGCAGAGCTGTATCCTGTAGCCGGGATGTTGGACTCCAGGTGTGCCAACTCTGCCAGAGTGCACAAAATGACAGCTGACATGGCTCATGAGCATCTGGAGGAGAGGTGGCGAGACTGGCAGATGGTATCTTCTTTGAAAGTTGCCCATGTGGAAATAGGGTCCACACAAAACGGTGCAACAAACTCTTTTGCCAAAGTTGCTGATTCCACCCATGTGGAAAATCCTGGTGATGCAAGCTTGGGGGGCGGATTTTGCACCAATGTGGGGCCTTAGCAGCTGTGACAGGTAGGTGTTAGGTTATTGAGACCATCCGATGGTTGGAGAATTCCATTTTTGTTGTTTTAAAGTGGGAGATGTGGGGTTGGAATTTCGTCAGCGTTAGGAAAAGGTCAATGCGGGACATGGACCTTAATTGGCTGTTGTGGACAGGGGTGCATCATGTTCTTGAGCAGCAGGGCTTGCTGCGGCAGCACATCCATTAACCCAAGGGTGGCCTTTAGAATGCAAAGTTCAATGTGGCCCTGGGGGGCGTGGGAGGAGGAAGGCCACTGATCCGTTGGAGTGTAGCCAACAGTTCATGTCACCGACTATGAAAGGGTTTGAGGGTAGCAGGAGGGATTTGACTGATGAGAAAATTTTCCGACGCTCTTGTGCACCGTTTGGGGCATAGACATTGATGATAGCGTGTACCACGTCAGCCCACAAAAAGTTGACAATGAGGACTCAGCTATTGAGTAAGGTTTCTAACAATAAAAATTTTAAAAAATTATTTTTCCAAATTAGCACCCCACAGTGCTTTGACCAAAAGGATAGGGATGGGAGGATCATTGTTTTCCAAGCCTCCTCAGAACCTCGTGAACAGTGGGACTCCTGGATGGCCAGGATATCCATGGGTAAATTTTGTTGTAAAAAACTCAGTTTCCTAGCCTGGGATGGTGAGGCCTTGAGTCCAGCGATATTCAACATCCCTAAAGTAAAGGTTTCCCCCATCACACCTTAGGTGTGAGGGGTGGGCACCCAGGCCCACTAGCCTCCTCTAGATCCCCACAGGCCTTCACAGCAGCGCGGATGTTTGCAGCAACACTATAAGTAATTTTGTTAATTTTTGCAGAAAGATTTTGCATTGGCTTTTGCCTTAACTTTTTGTTTCCCTGACGTCGGACAAATTTTTTGTGGTGCAGATGAGTTTGGTGCACCATCGAGCAGAGCAAAAAAAAATTTTCAGGTAGGTTGAAGGCTAAGTCAGTTTCGACCAGAGCTTGGTTGCAAAGATTGGGAGAATTCAAGTTGCCCATCAGATCCTCAGATTGGGTGGCCCAATCGGTATGGGCTTCCCAATCTGATTGGTTGGTGGATTCCTGATTTGCTTCTGCCGCAAAGGTTTCAATGTCCTCCTGGCGTTGGGAGTATGGGATAGTGGTGGTGACTTTGGCCACTTCCTTGGCCGCAGCCCTGCGGGCCTGCTTGGCCTTTTTCCACGTCGTGGGGAAATAGGTTTTACCAGAAGGTAGCAGCCTTGTGCTCCCCACGGGAAAGCCTCTTTGGTGCTTACGGTTGGTTTGTAGTGAGCCTCTCCGCTGGCCATGGCCGCTGAGGGGTGCTCTTGGAATGTGATGCCCTCCTTGGTGGGGCATGTGTGTGCCTTATGGCTGAACGCGTCACAGTGGGTGCAGATGGGGGGCGCGCTGTCCATGGTTACCCAGAAGGGTGGGTGGTATGCCCTTCAATGTTAATAAAAGTGGAGTGTGGGATCTGGGTTAGGTCCTTTGCAATCTCCTTGGTTGGGGTCAGAACTGCAATGGCTTTGCCAGTGCACAGGTGTGGCATCAGCATAAAGTGTTGCATCTCAAAGGATTGTATTTTGCTGTATACAGTGTGACCAGCTTTCAGGTGCTACTCCAGAATAGCACACTTGACCATAGTGGGCAAAAAGTCGAACATGAGGAAAATTTTGGTTGGATTTTGTCCATCTAGTGCATTTTGTTTTGACGACCCATTGCCCTTTGGGGAGGTTGACCACTATGTGCACCGCAGAAGCCTCGTCTGCTGCCTCCTTGTTTTCAAGACCTAGGTCCAGCCAACCATGTGACATGGAATGAGGTGCGACGTACACTGCTTTGGGAAAAAAGTGTGCACATCCCCACAAAGTTTTCCCATAAAGCCATTTGTTGGATGTCCAGAAACATGCAGACTCCGTATTCCACCGATGAAAGTGGCTGGGAGTGTGGCGTATTGATGTACTGGTTGCATCATGCTTGCCAAGTGAGGATTTCCAGGGAAATAGTGACCGCTGGTTCTTTAAAATTTTTGTCTATTCTGCCAGTTTCTCCGGGGCATTTTCAAATGTTTGAGGCTGCAGGCCTCCCACCTGCTCCTCTTACCTTACTTGCCCAACTGCTCCCTGACATGAGCGCAGACTAATCTCCTCTATGAGATTTATCAAACTAGATTCAGACTTGAATTGAATGAGTTGCAAAAGTGATTGCAACGAGAGAGAAAAGTTAGGGTAAACAGATTAGTCATCTATAAATACATCCTTGTATTAAATATGTGATACAAAAAGTTCTACATCTATAGATAAAGATGAGTTAATGATTCTATACCTAATTGTATTTTTAAATAGTTTATCTTCAATATTACTGAGGTAACTTTAAATATTTGTAGTAGTCAAAAATTTGTCAATTTTTTTCTAAACCTAGTTGTACTAAAATTTTACAATCATCTTTTCTTTCCGCTTAATCTCATTTTTGAGTGAATTTTATTAAAAAAGTTTATTTTACCACCGCCTCTAGCCACGTCCATTCTCCAATTGATGTCCTCAGATCTGCAGCTGGATGTTCCAGTGTGGGGAAGCGGTGCTCCGCCACCTAGAATTTTTTCTCTGCGGGAAAATGCATTTTAAGGGGCTCAAGTAATTCACCAACCTCCTCTGGCCAATTTGTCCCCCATGGGACTTAACGGTCCATTTTGCGTGCATCCACCCTTCTTGCCCACACCCTCTCGCCCTTTCTCATTCCAAAACTCATTTTTGCCTCCATGTTGACTACAGGCGTTTATTCCCTATGCCAACAAAGCAATAATTAAGTTATCTACCACTGTCTCTGCACAGGCTGGCTTTATAGATTTTCGCCCTTTTAAGGGCAATTTTGATATAGGCTTCCAAATGGAGTAGGACACTCCAGCATCGGCTTTGACTCCCCTAATTTACAAAAACACTCTAATTCCTACTACCCATACTCACCTCCCATTCAACACCACTTTGGTAGTGTCATTTGCTCCTCCCTTCCCACCTCTCACCCCAAATTTTGTATGAACAGTTGATGGTGTGGCTTTTGGCTTATAGCTTATGGCTTATGGCACTCAACCCAACCTTGTCTTCACTATTCCCTATGGTGCAGAGCGCCTTGCTGCACCTCGCTCCACTGCCACCATAAGCCCAAACCACCCCACCATAGCCCAATGAATCCCCATGCTCATATCACATCGGTGCTAGAGCATTTCTTTTAAGCTTGTGTTGATAATGGTTGAAAAATTTGTCCTCTCTGTTATAGGTTTGACCATTTAAGAAATCCTGCCCCTAAACCACTTCCTCTGTTGTGGCTTCTGGACAATTGTCACTGGCATCTAAATGGGGTGTTTTTTTGTCGCCTAACACCACCCACATGAGCTTACAGGGGTCAGAGTGGGAAATCTGCCCCCACCAAATCATCTGACCACATTCACCCACCTGAATTCAACCCAGCCAATCAGAGTCAGGTTTGGACTACTATTTTCACCCAAGCATCCACCCATTCTCCTACTACAACCCACCAAATTCAGCCTCCACTTTCTAGTGAACCAAAATTTCTTAGGACCTATTGGATGAGGTTGATGAATCAGGTAAAATTATCGCAAATGAGAACGCGGTCAACCTATCAGCTCAGGTGTTTATGAATGGGCCAAATTATATAATTCTGATTTTTACAAATCCCTCTCGCCCAAACGCTTCACTCCTAAACCCAATGCCATCCCCTACCAAAGTGACTACCAGCTCGCCTTAGCAGCGGTGGCCTCACCCCATTGCCACCACCTCCACAAAGTAGTGGCTAATCAGTTGCTCAATTCCATGAAGGGCTAACCACAATTGACTTCCCCCCTGATTTACCTAAAGCAGCGCAGAATAAAATCATCAAATTGAAAGATGATGTCCTAGATGCTGTCTTTCTTGTTGCAAAACTAGCAGCATTCAACCCATCTTCTAAAATCAACTGGCTTGTTATATCCAGTTGAGCACAATTACCAGATTTCTGCCTTCAAGTTGAACATCATGTAACAGAATTAGTTGAGGCCATCTTCCAAGATGATCTTGAGGAAGGTAACCAATATTTCAACCACATCCATCCTCACCACGCTGTTGGCCCAACGCCCTAGCTCTCCACTTTTGTCCGCTACTTAAACCATTGTGATTCTGTCATGAGCAACAATCCTGTAGCGGAGCTGCTTGACCCCCCTCCCCCTCTGTCATGGTGGGTTAGCGGTATTCCGCTCCCTGCCTGGTTAGAGGTTCTGCTTTGTTTTAATTTTCTTTTTGTCCAGTTTTTTTGCTCGATGAATATTGGTAATGTCCATCCTCTGCTTGGCGTACCTCAAATAAATTAGAAAAAATATCACAATCATATCTCTTTCTACTAAAAAATCACTTTTTGAAAATAATCCGACTTGATTTACTCCATTAGAGAAATTTTTGAGAACTAGTATCAATAATAGTGGGAAATCCCGAAAAAGTACTCCATGAATCTTATAGATGAACCAAAAACTCCCCCTAAGCATAATAACCTCGGTTCCCAACCTCAGTGTCAGCCAGTTTCACCCACTCTCAGGCATCAGCTGCAAAAGCAGCCACCTCTGTATATGCGTCCACTTCACCAGACATCAGCTTACCAGATCATGTCTCTTGAAACTGCACGCCCATTATATCAGTGTGCACTACATATCAACAACCTTCTGGGACCCCACCTACTATGAAGAACATCTCTCAGGCAGCTTAAATAGCATCAAATTAATTAGATGAACCTTAGCCTTCCAAGGCACTTTCTTCACCAGTTGAGTTAGATGCTTCAGCCCATCCTACTATTACTAACGTTGAATTTCTAAAGCCCATCATATGAGGCTCCCAACAATCTAATTATCAAACCTTCCCCATAAGGTTGGGTCTGCTGACCAATCTGGTTAGCAGATCACTAGAGTGGGTCATCCTAATTCGCTTAATGGAGAACCTACAGACTTGCAATTCAGTTTAAACCAGTTCCAAATTTCTTTTCCCATTTAAATCTCTCAAATGGCACTTCTCAAGTTGGAACTTACTCATCTCAAGCTGAAAATTGACCAACTTTCTAATCATTGGTGAGTTGACGCATTAAATTACACCCAAACTTTGGATCGCTTTTTGAAGCACAAATTTAAGATCTGATGATTGTTCCCCCCCCCAATTGGCTGAAGGAAACTCTGATCTAAATGGTAAACCAAACTGGCGATGCTCAAGCAATTACCCCCAGCGCCAGGCATCATCAGCAACTACTGAATTGCACCAGCAAACATTTAACCACACAAACTTGCCCTCACTACCTACTAAAGATTTACCTGCAGTTTCAGCCAAAGTAACCATAATCACACCAAAGGACATTGGGACTGGAAAAAAATCCCTTGCACCAGTGATACCTAAAGCTGATCCTCGTGAAGTGGCAATTATTGCTGATGTTAGGAAGGAATGGGAAGAAACTAGAGCGCAAAATTTTTTTACCCCACTCAACACTCTCCTATGCAAATTCGCCTTTACTATGGGCATAATACTGTTGAATACTACACAGAGGATTACTTCTTATACTTTGCAGCAATTGCATAGACATTCCAATTAACACCACTATCCATGAATTGAGGGTGACACTACATTGATTTTGGATTCATTAAAGCTGCCCATGATTACCATGCGTCCACCCTTCATGTCTTTATTAAGTGTGCATCGCTATGTATCTCCTGCATATGTTATCACCTGGAGAAAATCTCATGGGCTACGTTTTCCAACTTCCCAATGACTATTGATCCTAAAACACTTAAGCTTGCGCTCCATTGTAGTTTAATGGAACTTGGGTCTTTAACCACAATAGCTTTTAGTGTCCCCTCTTACTATGCTCCCACTCAAAGAGCCCACCTGGCAAGGGCATCATTTATCCCCTCCCCCAATGAAGCTCGCAATATAAAGGTAAATCCTCGTGTGGCAGTAGTTGGGATATTCCCAGAGATCTTTTTTGTTGACCCTAACCAAGCGCGCCCTCGTTGTTCATGGTTTAACGCCCTTGGACACCTGTATAATGTCTTAAAGATTGAAAAAGATCCCTCTCAGCCACCAATTAGGGGCTTAAAACAGGCCAAAAACATTCCCATGTGGCAGCAGCAGCAATTTCACAACACACGCAATAGGTTTCAATTCAAGATATTACCTTTGAAACCCTTTGTTGTGCAGTTGAAACTGCAGCGCTGACATTAGGTTCACACATTCTTATGACATAAGCCCTTCTCCCAGTGGGCACACCCCCATTTTTTGGGAGTCAATACCTTCTCCTGTTAATCGTAAGGCATCCCCCACAAGGAGATTACCCTCAACTACCCCCACCCAAAGCTCCAACGCACCCCCCAACAGTCTCTACTAGCACTCTCCTAAACCAAACAGGAGCTTCTTATGAAGCTCAGACCATCAACAATGGCTGTCAATCTACAACCTGTGTTAGACACAACAACTTAAAGAGCACTACTCCCCTTACTCCTCAATTCTCGCAAAGCTCCTTTGCAGGTTTGGAAAATGAGATTATGGACTCAGACTCATCCAATGGGGGCACTTCCGAGGTCACCATTGTGAAATCTCAGGAACCTCCCCTACAACGTAGCAATATCAGCATCCTTGACTGGTTCTCAGGATCCTCCGGTCCCCTTCCCCTAGCCACTCTTCAACCACCCCTGCGCTCCACTCAGCTTTCTGAAAAGAATAGTCTAGCTAAGCTACTTATAACTAGCCGCCTTCTAGCTTCAAATTTAAGTGCTGTCAACTCCCTAGGATGCGGAGGGGAGCAGGTATGAGTCCCTGCGAAGGTACCCTGACCCTGCAATCCATAAACTCAAATGGTTTGTGGAATTAAAAGCAGAGAGCCCGCCTCCTCCGCAACTTCAGGTCATCTCAAATTGACATTGCTGTTGTCCATAAGCCTCACCTTTACTCCAGTGAACACAAAGCATGGAACTATCAGTTTTGAGGAAACTCCTTATGGACAGAACATGACACCCTTATAATTCTGAATCCCTCAGATCAAAAACTACAACTCATAACACCTAGGTGGGCGTCTTATACTGGACATTCTCATAACTCCTGAATTATCGTTCTTCGTCGCCAGTATATACTTGCATCAAGCTGGAGATGACCAGAACCGACTTCTGGAGGAGCTAGTCCACCTGAATTTCCCACATAATACTATCCTGATGGGAGATTTCAACACTACCCTAACCCACGTTTGTGATCCTTACCCTCATGCAACAAATGAACGCCCTGGATCTAGTAGACTCCAGGACTTCCTTCTCACTAGCAGCTTTACATATTCGACGCCACCCTCTGCTTCTGGCCTTAATTGTATGACCAGAATCCATTAGAATGGAGGTAAATTCCAGTCAGCATTGCTCATTGAATTTGCACTAATAGTCTCCCTTCTGGTTGGCAGTGTCTCATCTCCAATGGCCTGTAACAATCATCTAAGTGATCATAGATCACTCACTGTTGTCCTTACCAACACACTCAGACCATTGCGCAGTGTATGGCCAAGGTTGACCCGGCTCTTCTAAACGCTCCTTTTGTTGGGGAGATGTCCTCAACCATACGAGACAACCTCTCCTCCTCACCACCCCACTTAATCAATCTCAGCGTGAGGTGAGCAGCAACCAAGGTTGAAATTAACCTGGTGGCTTATGTCTGTGCCAAAACCAGATGGCTGCAGCTCGCGCCAGAGTTATGAACGCTGAAACTAGAATTATGCACCTGGAATGGAACTAAAAACCTTATCCCTCTCCCAATTGGCTGAATGACTGGGAGGCCGCACAAGAAGCCTTTCACTCAGAATTTGCACTACAGGAAGAGCGGGCAGCCAACTTCACATATTTCCTCTATTATGGCCAGTTGGGACGCCATAACTGCTTCTTCTTTCAGAAGCAAAACTTTAGATTTACAGCGCAGGAAATCACAGCATTTAATATTATCACCACCCCCTTAACGGACAGAGAAGCTATTACATAGGAATTGCTCCGCTTATACTCCAACCTTTTCCATGATGACCAGATTGACCTGTCAGATATCCAAGAATTATTATGGTTATTCCAGAGCCTCACACTGACACACAGGTAAACGAAGCTCTTCTAGCCCCTAGCATATGTCAGGAGGTTATGGAAACCATCCTTAAATCTCCGCAGCTTAAAGCCCCTAGCCCTGATGGCATACCTTTTTGAGGTATACCTTCTAAAACTATTGGTGACATCCAAGTTCCTCTGTGACCTATTCACCTCACTTTTGGCTCAAGTTGAAGTCCTCCCTTATTCTAAGGTTTAATCACAACCCTCATTTATAAGAAGTCATACCGGTAGCCTAGCCAACTGGAACCCTATAGCCTTGATTAAAGCGGACCACAAGTTATTCACAAAGCTTCTGGACAATCACATAACAGCATGGGTGTCACCCCGCATGAGCTCCTCCCAGCATGGTTTTTATTATGTGTAGGTTGCTATGGGATAACTCTAATGTTATCCACGCGACTTTGACAACTAACTTACGCAGCGCGAATAACTTTGTGTGTCTTCTGGTTATGGAGAAGGCTTATAATCGTGTTTCCTGAAAGTACATAAATGCTTCTTAGCCCACTTCCACCTTCCCTCTACAGCTAGATGTTAAATCTCTGCGCTCTATGACCAACTTATACCAGAGACGTTGCACCAACAGGATTTTCAGCTGCGGTTACTGTTTGGCAGGGTCTTCGCCAAGGTGATCCTCTGAGCCCCATCCTTTTCCATATCACACTTGATCCCATATCGTGCTATTTGCAAGAGAAGCTGATGGGGATCATAGTACCAGGTAAGGCCCCTACCCGCACTATGGCATTTTTGGATGACAATGCCATCGTATTTTGTTGCCCTAAGGACACCACCCTTGCTGCTGTGATTTTTGAGAGGTACACTAAGGTGTCCAACGCTAAGGGCAACACTTCCAAAACAATGGTAATACAGGTTGGTTCACCCAAATCCCCCCACCATATAGTCTGGAGCCTACACGTCGCAACATCCGTCGCCTGGGGGTCCTGAAAAGCTCACATGTAGTTGCACTCAGTGCCAATGATGACATGATCCTAGAAGCGGTGAATTTGTGGATTTCCAGCTGGAACATATAAAATATAACCCCCCAGGGTCAGGCCCTGATGGGCAATGTGTTCCTCCTATCTAAAGTTTGGTTTCTTGCACATGTCTGTCCCTTCTCAGACTCATCTTATATACGGCTCAACGTTCTTCTCCGCTGTTGGATCTGGGGCTACAACCACCCACCCATAGCACTAACAACGATAACCCAACCCCTCTATGAAGGGGACTAGAGCTTCTGGACACCCGCTCTCATGTCACCTCCATTTATCTGAAGCTCCTTCGCCCAGTAGTATGCTGTGATGTGACTATATGCCCCAGCGGGCACCTGTCCTCCGCCAATCAGTGTCAATATATCTGGGCCTTCCTAGAGCTTCGTTGATATCTTTCAGGGGAGTGGCTCACTAACCACCCAAGTCATCGCCAGAAACCCTCCTCTTCCAAATACTGGGCTCAAGCTCTCCTTGCTATGAGACGAGTGGGCGCTTGGGTTCACCACGTTTCCCATAAAGAAGGGATGGTTCAGTCCTCAGCCCCTGTCGCCAAGTGATAGTACACAATGAACAGGTAGTCATATCTCGCCTTAAACTCCAGAATAGACCTCCAATCCGCCCACGCCTCCTTAATCTCCTCCCACCTTCAACGATCACAAACCACCAGAGGTTCTGAGAGGATGATTACCACCCAATACTTCTCTTAAAGGTGTCTAACACCCTATGGCAGACATTACATTGTTCATACATGACTGAGGATTAAACTGGACCTACCTTTCAACATCGCAGCTGCCCTCATTGTTTGGAGCCTATTGACTCCCATCTCCAAGTCTTTTTCATATGATCAAGGGTCACCGCGTTCTTGACTAAGGTCCACGCGCTACTCCTTGCCCTTCCATGGCCAGGTAGCCCTCTGTTCAATATCTGTTCTTTGAGCAGAGCTTACCTAGATGCCACTGAAAACTCTGAGTCCTTTCCTATGCCACAGCACTATAGACAATCCACAATTCCTTCCTTTGGGAAGCTTTTGTCTCATAAGTATGGATCCTACACCACATGATTTCTCACTTCCAGGTGTACTTTAAGATTGCCTTGAAGATCTCTAGTATGTCACCAACCTTCCCCGCTCATTATCAACTTAAGCAAGGCTCTGCTGCATCAACCCTTCCCTTTCTCAACTTCTACTCCCTCCCTTTTCCTCTCCTCTTGCTCTCAGGAGCCCAGGTATAATTATATATTATTGATGAATCCCTTCATCAGGTTGGGACCATCTAGTACTATAAAATATTACAATAAATTCAAAGAAATCTGATCTGTTTTAATTGTATAGAAATTAAATCATGATATTGGGCATAAGCGTTTAAGTGTTTGGTATTCCAGCAACAGGATGTTTATATTCTGTAATATATAAGTTTAAAGATATATTCTAGAAAATAACAATATCTAATGTAAACCTATATAGCTTTTATAAATACAATGAATGTTTCCATTTAATGTTTTAAGGATAAATTAGTGTTAGAAGCAAAATGCTTAAATATGTCTTTAGAAAGCTATATGTCTTAATGAAAATAAAAACTTCTGGAGTAACTTTAACCTTAAATATATTAAGTATTGAGAAAGCATATTTAAGAAATCAGCTCTAGTTGATAAGTACATTAATTTCAATAGGTTTTTTTTGATTTTACAATAACTTGAGCTAGATACACAGTTATAAATCCTGGCATTGTTGAGATTTTTTAAATTTTGAAGGCGGGACATTTGAGGCCTATGCAATTATTAGTTGCTAATAGACAGCTAAATTCCTTGTAGACTTTTCTCTATAGGGCAATCACTGGCGCATATCCGTCACCAAGGCGAATCTCTGCTAATTTTGATTTATTGTGGGGAAGGCCGACCAGGGGATGGACACTTCTGAAAGTAAACACAAAGAAAACGAAACTCAGTAACAGGGAAGGCACCCCAGAGAAGCGATGCTATCTCCTGTTGCCAGCGGGAACGCCACTATGGGGAGGAGGGGGACGTGTAAAGGGGCTGTAACCACAATTGAACACGTGTGGAGGAAGGGGTCTGAGTTGATGAACTAAACCGGGAACCAGGAGGAGACCAACTGATGGTGACGCGATGGGAGGTACTCAAACATCCACGCTTGAAAGTGGTCCACCAAATGGGACCAGAAATTGTGGACAGCTTCTGGGAGGGTGGGGGTGGAGCCTACGATGGCATCCAAGACAATCGTGTGGATAGTCCACATGGCTAATGACCACCAGAGCATGGAGGGAGGGTGGAAGAGGGGATACCATGGATATATCAAACATATCCCTTGACAGACTGAAGGGATGTGTCTGATCCTCGGCCAAGCAGACGTTGAACTTCGCGCCATATCGCTTCAGAGGTAGGGCACTTCTCCAGGCGGTAGAACAGCGTTCCATACTGGCCACACACGACACAGGATGAGTGTAAAGTGTTAGAGCGCTAAGCTGTATGGTACACCCATCTCAGGCAGCGCCACACATGGGAACAGATATGAGGCAGCAACAGGGGGTGGTGTGTGTATTTCCAAATAGTCTTCTGGGTCTCAAGGGAATAAGGGATGTCCATCATGTCCAGGTAGTCCACCCTGGATAGGACATAGGGCCGTGTGGGGATCAAGCTATCTTGAATGGGTAGCTCCTGTACCTCCTGTGTGAACCAAGGAGAGGGGCGGCCTCTCTGGGCTGTGTGTCCACAAATACGGATTCTCCACTCAGCACTCCACATGGAGAGGAGGATTCGTTTGAAGTGGGGTTTAGTACCATGAGGACCTGTGGCCGATGGGTGGGAAGCCAGATATTTCATCAAGGAATGAGGATGCGACAGATTGGTAAGGCCCAGGGCGCGGGAGAAGTTGGAGCAGGCCGTGCAGGACCAGTGTTTGGAGGGGAGTATAGGGGCAGTGATGGCCGCAATCCAGGTGCTCAGGATCTTAGCAACATGTGCTTTAAAGTTGAGCAGGCCCATGCCACCACGACTATGAGGGCCAAACATGACCTCAAGCCATACTGATGGAGGGCGGCCTGACCAAAGCCATCCTTGCAGCAGGGCATACAAGGATTTTAAGAAGCTTGAGGAGAAGGGGATGGCGTGGGCTCTAAACCAGACTTTGGAGAGGAGCATAGAATTGGCTAAAACAACCCTTCCAGTAAGGGAAGTAGGGTGGGCTCTGAGGGAGGCAATGCGCTTTTCCACGTTGTCTAGAATATGACTTTCCATTACTGCTGAGGCATACCTGCCTGCCTCCACCCACATGCCCAGATGGCGGACAGGCCCAATGGTAGGGCGTGGCACTAAGGGGAGCACAAGTGGGGCGGTGTGGGGTGGGCAGGGAAGGCTAGCACGTGTGCGAGCAGAAGGGTCAGGCTGGGCACAGGTCTCTGGGGCCCATCAGGTTTGATACTGACCAAGGAGGATGATTTTGGTTTTGGAGGCATTCAGTGCAGCATTACTTACCCGAGAATAAACCTGGATGAGAGCTTCAAGTGCGCATGCATCTTGATTATTAGACACCCCAACCACACAATCATCTGCGAACACCATCATCTTGACTGGGGCTTGGCCTGGTACATGGACCCCAGTGAGGCGGACATTCACGTTTCAAAGTAGTGGGTCAAGGCTGAAGTTATATAAGAGTGGGCTAAGGGGGTCCCCTTGGCGTAGGCCCCTTTGAGGGCGGACTACTTCCGTGAGGAAGCCAGGGCCACGCACTGCCATTGTTGCAGATTCTGTAAGCATCATCACCCAGCTGATGAAGCGAGGGGGGTAAGCAGAATTGGTGGAGGCAGGCCCTAAGGTATTCTCAGTTTACTCTATCATAGGCCTTCTGCTGGTCCAAGAACACAAGTGCCTCAGAGGCTGTGGACTGAGATGCATTAGCCACAGAGTTCACGTTATCCCAAATCGACCTTCTGGGTATGAAGCTGAATTGTTCTGGGGAGATGGTGGCAGAGGCTACAATCCCTAGACGGTTAGCTATGATTTTAGTTAAAATTTTGGTGTCTGTGTTAGTTAGAGAAATGGGGCGCCAGTTGGCTAGGTCTAGCTTATCCCCTTTCTTGAAGAGTGTGATTGTGAAGGCCTCTTGCCCTCCTGGTAGAAGGCGTATATCCAGAAGGCTCTGGTTAAGGGAGGTAAGCAGCAGTGGGGATAGATGTTTGAAATACTTCTTATAGAACACATCTGGAAGGCCATCAGGGCCTGGGCATTTCCAATTTGGTGCACCGTGGATGGTGGGCCAGAGTTCATCTGGAGTAATCAAATTTATTAACTCTGGGTATTGGGAAATAGTGCAGATGTGAGTCTATTAAGAAATTTCGCCATTTCAGCCAGCGGAATTGGATTGGATTGGTACAACTTGGAGTAATACTTTTGTATTTTGATTACCACTTTGGCCAGTGTATCTGCGATGGAATCGTCTGACCTCCATACATGTGTGGAGGCCACGCTCTGGCGCAGTGCAAAAAAAAATTTAAAAAATAAGTGGAGCACATGCCACCCTCTGTAATGTGTTTGGCCCTGTACTGAACACAAACCCGATGTTTGTGTTGTCTTTCAAGCACGTTGAGGTGGGCAGCTGCTTCTGCCCACTTCCAGCCCCAAGCAGGGCTGTAGCCCATGGCTGGGATGTTGGACTCCAGGTGTGCCAACTCTGCCAGAGCGCGCGAGATGATGGCTGGGGTAGCTCGTGAGTGTCAGGAGCAGAGGTGGCGAGCGTGGCAGATGGTATCCACTTTGAAGGCTGACCATGTGGAAATTGGGTCCACACAAAACGGTGTAATAGACTCTTTTGCCAAAGTCGCTGATTCCACCCATGTGGAAAATCCTGGCGATGTGAGTTTGGGTGGGTGGAGTTTGCACAAATGCGGAGCCCTAGCCACTGTGATGGGTAGGTGGTAGGTTATTGAGACCAGCTGGTGATTGGAGAAATCAATTTTTGATGTGTGGAAGTGAGAAATATGGGATCAAAATTGCACCGGTGTGAGGATAAGGTCAATGTGGGACATGGACCTTAATTGGCCGTTGTAGTGGGGACGCATCATGTTCTTGAGCAGTGGAGCTTGCCACGGCAGCGCATCAAACAACCCAAGGTTGGCCTTTAGAACGCGAAGTTCTATGTGACCCTAGGGGGTGTGGGATGAGGAAGGCCAGCAGTCCGTGGATGTGTTTAACCAACAGTTCATGTCACCAACTATGAAGGGGTCAGGGGGTAAAGGAAGGGATTTGACCAATGAGAAAAATTCCTGACACTTTTGTGCACAGGTTGGGGCATAAATGTTGACAATAGCGTGCACTATGTCAGCCCACAAATTTGTAAAAATGAGGACTTGGGCTTTGAGGAAGTATTCAGACAATAAAAATTTAAAAAAATTGTTTTTCTGAACAAGCACCCCACAGTGAATCATACCAGAAGGAAAGGGAAGGGAGGAGCATGGTTTTCCAAGTGTCCTCAGAACCTTGTGGACAGTGGGACTCCTGGATGGCCAGGATGTCCATGGGTAAATTTTGTAAAAAAATCAGTTTCCTAGCCTGGGATGGCGAGGCCGTGAGTCTGGCGATGTTCAACGTCCCTAAAGTGAAGGCTCCTCCCATTGCACCTTAGGTGTGAAGGGGTGGGCACCCGGGCCCACCAGCCTCCTCTGGATCCCACATGGGCCTTCACGGTGGCGCAGGTGTTTGCAGCAACGCTATCAGAAGATTTGTTAATTTTAGCAGACAGGTTCACGTTGGCTTTTGCCTCCACTTTTGGTTTCCCCGCTGTTGAACAAATTTTTTGCGGTGTGGGCGAGTTTGGTGCACCAACGTTCAGGTCAAAAAAAATTTTCAGGTAGGTTGGAGACCAAATTGGTTTCAATCGGGGCTTGGGTGCAAAGGTCAGATGAAATCAAGTCACCCATCAGATCCTCAGATTGGGTGGCCTAATCAGCTTGGGCTTCCCAATCTGATTGGTTGAGGGATTCCCAAGTTGCTTCTGCCACAAAGGTTTCAATGTCCTCCTGGCGTTGAGAGTGCAGGATAGTGGTGGCGACCTTGGCCGCTTCCTTGGCCGTGGCCCTGCGGGCCTGTTTGGCCTTCTTTTGCTCTTGAGGGGAGACAGGCTTTACTAGTAAGTAGCAGCCTTGTGCTCCCCATGGGAAGGCCTCTTTGGTACTGGTGGTTGGTTCATAGTGAGCCTCCCCATTGGTCATGGCCGCTGAGGGGTGCTCTTGGAATGTGATGCCCTCCTTGGTGGGGCATGCGTATGCCTTATGGCCGAATGCGTCACAGTGGGTGTGGATGGGGGGTGCGCTGTCCACGGTTACCTGGAAATGGTGGGTGGTATGCCCCTCGATATTAATAAAAGTGGAGTGCAGGATCTGGGTTAGGTCCTTTGCAATCTCCTCAGTTGGGGTCAGAACTGCAATGGCTTTGCCAGTGCACAAGTGTGGCATCAGCATAAATTGTTGCATCTCAAAGGATTGTATTTTGCTGTATACAGTGAGACCAGCTTTCAGATGCTACTCCAGAATAGCACACTTGACCATAGTGGGCAAAAAGTCGAACATGAGGAAAATTTTGGTTGGATTTAGTCCATCTGGTGCGCTTGGTTTCAATGACCCACTGCCCTTCAGGGTGGTCAATTACAACGCGCACCACAGCAGCTTCATCTACTGCCTCCTTGTTTTCAAAACTGAGATCCAGCCAACCATGTGACATGGAGTGAGGTGCAACATACACCGCGGTCAGGAAATGAGTGTGCACATCTCCACAAAATTTTTCCCATAAGGCCATTTGTTGGATATCCAGAAACACCTGGACTCCGCATTCCAGCAGCAAGAGTGGTTGAGAGTGTGGCATGTTGATGTACTGGTTACATCGCGCCTGCCAAGTGAGGATCTCTACGGAAAAAGTAACTGCCAGTCTTTTATTTTTATCTAATCTGCCAGTTTCTCCGGGGCATTTGCAAATGTTGGAAGTCATGGGCCTACCACCTGTACCTTTTACCTTACTTGCCCAACTGCTCCCTGACATGGGCGCAAACTAATCTCCTCTGTGAGATTATCAAACTAAAGTCAGGCTTGAATTGAACAAGTTGCAAAAGTGATTACAATGAGAGAGAAAAGTTTAAATCTCTGCTAATTTTGACAAGCAAAATTTCTAGTGTTAACTAAGCAAAAATTTAGAATAAAAAGCAAAGATCCCTTTATTTTCAAATTTATGGTTATTTTTAGGGTTTAGGTAATTTTTGGGAGTCTCACAGAATATTACTGACTTTATAGAAAATGGCATAATGCAAAGAATTCAGTTGGGCACAATAATCAATTGGTTTGGCTGATTTAGACGAACCTCAACTTGCAAGATCTTTAAAAATTACCTCATCAAATTTGGGAGAGGTTGGATCCTTTAATGCTCTTTATGGGATTCAATGCTCATTTTAAATCTAGCTTTCTTCTGTGTCAAAGGTATTATCTCAAGTGGATTGTATCTTATTTGTCATTCATACTTGATTCTAGTTAGCCCAAATCCTATCACTCCTGACAATGCCCCCCAAGATCTTGCTGGGGAGAAACATAGTTTCAGAGGAATCTAACATGAACTCAATTTGCCACAGAGCCTGATTGGACAGAGGCAATTGAGTACTCCAGTTCTCAATGATAGATGATTTGATAAAGTCCTGACCACAGTGTATCAAATTTTTGAACCCGACCTCCTGGTTAGTGGTGATAGAACAGTATTAAATCAGCCAGCTGGTAAGTCAAGAGTGGTTTTTGGGCATTTATTCAATCTACCTCTCATTTTCTGATAGTACCCATAGACTTGGCAGCTAAGGCTTGTAGTTGGAATAGTTCACCCACCAGCCTTTGCATTGCGATCTCAGCTGTTTCTGTGGAGGAGGTCTCCAATATGTGGCTGAACACTCAAGGGTAAAACCAACTCTCGCCTGTATAGAGCTCTAAAGGAAGACATCTGGATGACTTAATGGTAACTCATGCGGTATGCCAGGAGGGCCGCTGGGAGGTATTCATTCCACTGAGATGGGCTGGAGTGAGCCATTTTGCAGAGGATGGTGACAAGAGTTCCGTTTGCTTGTTCCACTTCTTCATTGGTAGCGGGCTGATAGGGAGCAGTAAATGAGGGGTAAGTGCCCATCAGGGCATTGAGGTCAATGGTTACTTGGGAGACAAAGTTGATTCCATTGTCAGATAGTAGTACCTTTGGGCTACCGTTATGGGTGAAGACTTGTTCATGTAAAAAATGAAGCAGTCACTTTAGAAGTGGCGAGGTAACAGAGATGGCTTAAACCCATTTGGTGAAATTGTTGACTGCCAGTATGATATATCAGTGGCCATACATTGCCGTAGGTAGCGGACCAACAACAGCAATGTTGACAGTTGCAAATGGGGTAATAGAACTCATGACCTGATGTTGATACGGTGGATTGGGAGGTTTCTGGCTAACAAAAATGAAACAGGAGTCAATGACATCTTGAATCATCTCAATTTTCCCCTCCCAATAGCTGTTCTCTCACAACCATTGATGAGTTTCCATGATGGCATTGTTTCCTACCATCAAATGGTCCTCCAAATTGGTCGCCATCTGAGCTTATGGTTGAACATAAGGCAAACAAGCAGCGCTAACCTTTTTTTATAACAATTTTCTTTAATTTGGGTCCATTCAGTCATTTTCTGCGGTAGTTTCTTAACTGCAGGTGTCTTTCAACTCCATTTCTCGGGTTTCTTTATAAGTTCATAGATCCAATCCTTCTCAGAAGCATAGAGCATCATATTGGGGAGTAATGACAGTTAATCAGCATTTTGTTGTATCATTATAAACTGATGGACAATAGAAAACTCAAAACTCTGGAGTTTGAGCACCTAAAATGCCATCCATCCATCCATCTGGATCCTTCATCTTCTGAAGCCATCATAAAGAGGAATGGCTTAGAACCACGGTGAAATAATTTCCCATACAGAAAAGGGCAGAAGTGCTTAATAGCAATCAGGACTGCTAAACTTCCCCACTCAGTGACGCTGTTTTCCTCTAAGCCCTACCTAGCATTTTAGTGAATTACGCTATCAGATGGTCAACTTTATTTGCATCAAGTTGTGCCAGAATGGCCCAAACAGCCACATCACTAGCATTGGTGAAAAGGATAAATGGTTTATAAAAGTTGGGATAGACCAACACTTGCGCAGTTGTGAGCAGTTTCCTTATATGTTGAACGCTTGTTGTTTGGTTTCTTCTTATTGAAATGAAACCTCCTTGATGAGAAGATATATCAAGAGTTCAGTGAGCTCTGCGAAGTATATAATAAGTTGTTGATAATACTGGCCATTCAGAGGAAATCCTGTGTCAGAAAATCGACTTTGGGCTCTGCTAGTTGGCAGGCTAACCAGTATGAAGATTGGTCAGTCCTTGCCATTTTACCTTAGGCGTTGGGGCTAGCAGCGCCGGCTAACCCCTTGGCATGTCACCCATGCCATTTCAGGGATCCCCTTTAACCTAAACTACAACTAATGAAATAAATATAAACTTATAACAAAAGGTAGAATAGGCAAAGGGAGATGTTTATTGAAAGGGAAGCGCCAGGTATTTATACTATTTACAAAAGGGCTACTGCGCCCATTGCTGACCTATCAGCTCTTCCACTGGTTCTTCCAGACAACCACGTCTCTTCTTCTTCTTCTTCTTCTTTATCTACATTATCTCTTCCCTAACGTCAACCCTCTTGCTCCATCCTTCCCGATGTCTGAACCAGTTTTAGCTCATCCTCGGCCTTAAGTTGCCAGTGAGCCATATAAATAATCTAATTAAATGTCAAATTTGGATTCAACCTTTGAATTGATATAAATGCGCTGGAAACTACTTTGGTCACTTGCTTGACTCAGAATATCTTGGCATCTCACTGACATCTATTCTCCTCTTATCTTAAATGAGGCACCAGAAACAACCTCAGCCTCAAACTCATAATTGTTGGATCCACCAACATTGGATAATCAGGCGGTGGATTCATGGATAGCAAATACATCAGATTTCCGCTGTAAATCCCACAACTGACCACGAATGGCAGTTGGCGTTGAATACTGATTCCGCTGACTGATATCAAGTGGATCATCCTCAGCTATTAGTCGCTGGTGATCCTCCTACTAATTCAGGGCCACCGATTGGCCCCACTCAAACCTAAATACCAACTCAGCAGAATACTAATTTTGGCTCAACCCAAATTGTGGTCAACTAACCAGTATTCATATTAATTAACACGAAATTCAGTCAATAAACCATTCCGCTAGGATTGGCTATATTTTTCCAAATAACGCTTAATCATTGGAGGATTCCATCTGGTTAAAATCATGACATTTTCCCCACTTAACCAGATGGTAATCCTCCTACTTACAAACTCAGCGTGTGGGGTGGGCGTCCAGGGCTTGCCCTCCCCGCCACCACCAACTGCTGGAACCAAATTACAGTGGCGCATCACTGCCACCTCTTAACCATCCTTTAGCTACTTAAGCACCAACCAGCAGAGTCTCCCTGTATTGAGCATCAATGTCGGAAAATTGACTATGGGCTCTGCTAGTTGGCAGGCTAACCAGTATGAAGACTGGTCAGCCCTTGACGTTTTGCCTTAGGCGTCAGGGCTAGCAGCGCCAGCTAACCCCTTGGTATGTCACCCATGCCATTTCAGGGATCCCCTTTAACCTAAAATACAACCAACAAAATAAATAATAAACTTATAACAAAAGGTAGAATAGGCAAAGGGAGATATTTATTGGGAGGTAAGATCCAGGTATTTATACTATTTAAAAAAGGGCTACTGCACCCATCCCTGACCTATCAGCTCTTCCGCTGGTTCTTCCAGCCAACCACTTCTCTTCTTCTTCTATTTCTTCTTCTTCTAAATTATCTCTTCCCTGGCATCAATTCTCTTGCTCCGTCCTTCCCGATGTCTGAATTAGTTTTGGTTCATCCTTGGCCTTAAGTCGCTGGTGAACCATATAAATAATTAATCCAAATAAACGTCAAATTTGTATTTGACCTTTGAGTTGATATAATTGCATCAGAAACCACTTTGATTGCTCGCTTTGACTCATAATATCTTGGCATCTCGCCAACATATATTCTTGTCTAATCTTGATAATAAATGAGGCACCAGAAACAACCTCAGCCGCCTCAAACTCATAATTGTCATATCCACTAACTTCAGATAATCAGTACACCAAATTCATAGATAAGCGAAACATTGGCTTTCTGCCAGAAATCCCACAACAGACCACGAATGGCCGTTGGCATTGACCACTGATTCTGCTGACAAATTGGATCATCCTTGGCTATTAGTCACCGGTGATCCTTATACTAATTTGGGGCCACCAATTGGCCCCACTTGAACCTAAATACCAAACTCGGCAGAATACTAATTTTGGCTCAAAACAAATTGGGGAGCAACTAACCAGCAATTAAAACGAATAACACGTAATTTAGTCAATAAACCATTCTGCTGGGATTGGCTAAATCATTCCAAATAACGCTAAATCATTGGAGGATTCCATCAGGCTAAAATCACGACATCTTGAATATTGCTTAGACTAGATGGTAGAGTCATCCTCACAATTGTAACCACCTTGCCTGGAAGTAGCACAATACCTTTGTTGCTTATCAACCATGGGCTCCGCTAGTGTGCCTGGCCACCAGTATGAAGACAGGTTAGCCCTTTGCCATTTCGCATTCATTGGCATACCAACCCCTACAAGTGCGCGTCCAAACCACCAACCAACCACCAACAACTTTGCCTTAGCCCCAGGTGTCCTTGGCGTGTGCCCAGCAAGTCCTGCCCCCATCCTGGGCGGCTCATGCACCTCTGCGCTGCCCCACCCTCATGATCCTTTCACCAACTCATCTGGGCATGCCCTGGCAAGTCCATCCCCATCTTTGGTGGCTATGACACTACTGCAAAGCCCCACAAGCTTGGCGGCAATTCAGCACATCTGCTTGGTAGCCATCTGGCCAGGTTCCCACCAGTTCCTAATAAGGAGGAGGCATGAGAGCTGGCAGTGCCAGCCACTCCAGGCGTGATCACCCGCGCCTATTGGGGATCTCCTGTCCCATCTTCCCCACTCTAGTGACTCTTGCTACTTCAAAAAATAGGAAAAAATGGGCAAAAGAGAGATGTTTATTAGGAGGGAATGAACGACTATTTATACTTCTTCTGGGCTACTGCACCCAAGCCTCATTGGCCAATCAATACTGGAAAACCCATCAGCCACTTGATGCCAGAACTCTATCAGATCATTCATTTATTCTTGATATCGATTCCCTCCAGATCCGCTCATCTGATCACCAAATATAAACTAGGTCAATCCATTCTCATCATGAGTTGCCAGTCAATCATGTATAAATTCATATTAAATAGAACTTTAGAGAATCCTCAGCATGAGTTGCCAGTGCTCTGAATTAGTTAACAGAATGAATTTTTAACGGATGGTAACGTATTCATCAGCTTTCTGCCAGAAACTCCAACACCAATCCTCAAATTGGCATTTTGGCGTTGAACACAGATTCCACTGAACCTAAATTGACCTAAAATATAACATTAAATAGTACAAAACAAGGTGATTAGCCAGCAAACGCACCCTCTAATAAAAACCCCTAATTCTGATACTATTAGAAGGAATCCATCTGGTTAAAATCTCGAGACCCTTTTTTAGGTACTTTGTGGTCTATAAAGTCCATACTAGTTTGAAAAAGCTGGCACTTGGAATGTTTTAACTTTAGCAAAACTGAGCAGTGTCATTCAAACACCTCCTTCAGTGAGTGAGGTGTTGTTTAAAGGCGCGGAGAATACATTCACATCATCAAGATTAACCAGCACACTTAACATTTTCAAATCACCTAGCAGGCCATCCATCGCCTTCTGTAAGGTAGCTGGGACATTGCACTTCCTTTAGGGGCATTCACGTGAGTTTGTACAACCCCTATTTTGCTATGAGGCCCATTTCTCCTGATCCTCCACCGCAAGCTCAATCTGCCTTTAAACACTAGCAAGGTTCATCGCAGAGAAAGAATGGTGACCCAGTCAGGAGTTGAAGGAATCGACAATCTGTTGTAATGGGTAGCTGTCTTTCCGCATAAGAGCATTTAACTGCTTGTAATCCATTACCACTCAATGACCCCCATCCTTTTCCATATGAGCAGTAATGGGGAGGCCCAGGGACTTTGTGAAGGCTTTAGTAACCCATCCTTCAGAAGTTTCTTGAACTCCCTGGTCACCTGGGCTTCTTTGATCTTAGATTTCTGGTAAGGTTGAACGCGGACCAATGGTGAGTCTCCTGTAAGCACTCTATACTGTAACCCTTTCATCATTCCGATGTTTTCAGACCCTTTCAAGAATATGTCAGAATACTCCTCAATCAGCGCATCCACTTGCTGTTGCAGCTCCAAGGTAAGGGTGTCACCCATTTTTACTTCAATCTAGGCTATGGTAGTGTCCTCATCAATCCCTAGATTGTACAAATTTCTGCACCCACAAACAGCTTCAACCTGATCTTCAGGTAGGGTTCAAAGGTATGCTATAATATTTTCTCAAGTTATTTGCATATATTGATCAATAAAGTTCGCCATTGATATTGTTAAGGGCCCCTGATCAGCAGTGCAAGTCAGGGGAGAACCCCTGCACCGAAATAGCATCAACTTTCCATTTTGCACTTAAATGGTTAAAGAAGGTAGCTGTACCCTCATAACCCATGGAAATTTAGCCTATGTGGTGATGAGAGATGGGTAATGGCGTACCACCTCAAGGTTGCCCTTTTACCCCTATCTTACCATGCAGGAGCTGCTCCAGTGGATCAGGGGGTTTGCATGGTGGTGGCGGCGGCAAGAGGGTGCTGCCAGAAGAAAATTGGCGTGAAACTAACCCCTGTGACAATTTTAGGTTCTGTCAAAGAGGTGAAAAATATGGATTATTTGAGGGTTCCAACTCCAGTGGGGTCAAAGATAATAAATTCCTTTAATACCCAATGGGACTACGTCCACACATCCTGTTCATAGGCGCAACCAGTAACCCAATGAACAAATTGATGCCAATCTGCCAAGAAGAATCATGTTTGGAAGAAAATTTTGTGGCGAATTTGAGCTAGAGTTGGCTGGTCAGCGGAAGGTTGATTTGGCATCAAATTAGTTAAAAAATCCCATTCTGATAAGGTCAGTTGGGATCATGGTACCTTCATTAATACAGAAGCTCATTTATTTCATAAGCTCCTAGGACTTAAGAAAACTGTATTCATCGGTAAAGTTGTCAGTCAATTCTATTTTTGTTTTACAATAAACAAATTCCCTTTCAAGCCAATTTTGTCAGTTAAAATTTTTTTACTTTTTCTGCCCCAGCTGCTAACTAGCACAATGTTCCTAGGGCTGCGCAATGACTGGGTCTTAGTGGTCATTGTTAAGACGCTTCTGCCTACCATCATTGAATTTAAAATTCCAAGTGAGTGACCTTGTTGAAATGTCCTTATTGGTGGACGCACTGTGTCATCAAGATGTCTCATTAATATTAAAGATCATTTCTCCCTACTGGGTGAGGTTTTGTGACCTCGCCATATGCTCCACACCCAGTGGCATCTCAGAACATCTAGGGCCCTCCATGAGTCCCAGAGAGTTAACCGTGGCGGAATCTGCTTCTACTGCAACAGCCACAGTTTGGTTACAAATGGGAATGGTGTGATGGTAGTTGCCAGTTGCCACTCCCTAATCACTTCTCTCCTTCCTGCTACCAGGTCATTTGGACAGCAATGCGCTCAGCATTCTAGGTTGCTTTCTGGGTGCTCACGTACCCCAAATGGCAGGCCTGTCTCAATTTCGTTTGCCACTTCCATGACAAACAGGATCCAACAACCTGACAGGTAAGAGACTCACAAATGGCTGGATTAAGGTCTCCACTAATTTTTAAAAAGTGATCCGGTGGAGTCATAACTTGAATTCCAGTGTCCACCAGTATTTGTAACTTTGGGTTTATAATGACCCAGTTAATGCAGTATACGGCCATCCCCTCCTGAGTGTCTGCGCTGGGAGGAGGAAGTTTAGTCTTAGGTTCAATGACTCAACTCTAACCTCTCACCAAAGTTTAGATGTTATACTAAAAAACTTATAGGCTTTTTTTCTCGTTCTCTTTAAGAGCGTCTTTAACCACTAAAGGAATGTGGTATCCCAGAATAGAGAAGTACAAATCCATATAAGTAATTTTTGGTATCAAATTCAATAAGGAATTGGGTGCTGATGAGCAGGCCATAACTGTCATTCTCTAATACAACCACTGGTGCTGTCACAACCAATGTTTTAAGCTGGAGGGGCAGGGTAGAGTAAGCACTAAGGGACCAAGTCTGCTGAGGCCCCACAGTTTCTTAATCTATGGTGTGGTTCTGGTCTGGCGCACTTTTACCTTCCAAACTAGTAGAGTGGAAATGGTGTTAACTGGTGATCTGGTATTGACCATGACTAAAATTTTCATCTTATAACAATTACTTTGACTTGGGTAACCTCAGTACCAAGATGTGGAAATGAGTATATAGAGTCCTCTGGCGGTAGTGGTCCAGGAGGAGCAAAATAGTAGGAATTTAGATTTTTTTTGTAATTATTAGATCCGTGACAGCCACCTTATCAGGAAGGAAAAGGCCATAAAACTCAGTGTTAGAAACAACAGCGAATGGGGCCTGAGGTGCAGAGTTGTCAGCAGAGGGTGCCTCACACCCTAAGCTGACACCACTTTTCCCGCTTAATCAGCCTTTTTCTTCTAACAGGCGTCCACCAGATGACAAAGGACCCACAATAGAAGCAAAGGTCACGTCAAGGTTTATATTATTAGATGTTTCCTATAGCATGAATGTGTGGCCAGTTTCCCTTGTTAGTGGTTTGCTGCGCCTCTGGCTCAGTTAACTCCATGATAGTTTCCTTAATTTCAAGAGTATACAGAAATACTTAATTGCAATCAGGAGATGTAGTACAAGATTTTCACTATGTTAAAATGCAGTGTAGGAACCCAGCTGATTCTTGCTCGCTGATGCTTTACACCTGCTGGATTCCACAAAAGTTTGTAAATACATTTTAATATAAAGCTTTAATAAAAATGGGTTTTTCTAAATTCAATAAGTAGCACAATAAAGAGAAAATGACCCCCCTGACATCCAGTGTCTATTATTTAAACTGTATTGAGGGTCAAGGAAAATTCAAGGATAGGATCATAATAGCTTAGCCTAGTCCAAATTAGGAAATATGGTGAAGCAGCCTAATAAAGCTTGGGATAGTCACTTCATTTTGGCTGACCGATGGCAGGGGATTTATTATTGGCCAAAAATATACCTTTGCAGTAACAGTTTCTATATAAATCAGCCAATCCCCATTCAAGAAAAATATTTTACCTTGGGGAACCCCGCCAAGCCTATAAAAGGGTTGGTCCCCGCGTAGGTGCTTTGAAGGACCTGGTTGTGGCTAGGGTGTACCTTTCAATGGTCACCCCAGGGTCCGCTGTGTGGTCAGAGTAATCTGACTGCTCAATTTTTTGGTTGTTGCCCAAGTATTATGTAAATTTTGTGTTACCCCAATTTGCGGGGTTCTACCAAGAATTGACAAGGGTCTTTTGGTCAATGAAATCATTATTATTATTGAAATCGCTCTTAGGTTCATTTCAAACTCATAAATGACCAACATTTCTCCATTTCAGCTAATTTCAACCCAAGACATTCTTTCTTTGCAGCTGAGAGGGCAAATGTCTGACATGCAGAAAGGGTGTCAGCAGTGGCATCACTCAAGGTAACTTAATACAGGATGCAAGGGCTCAAGCTTTATTATAAAAGTTCTCAGAAAACTTGGCATGCATTTCACTATGCTTAGAGAAGATCTAAATTAACACCTGTTTATGGTTAGACAGGGATAAATTGCTGACATACTCTTTGATAAGAACATTCTTTAGCTCCGCCTAGGTTGTACACACCTTGAAGTAGGGCATCATGATATCCTATGCCTTACTATTAAGGCAGGTCTACATGTGCTGACACTTTTAGCAATCTGTAGCACCCTCCATCACGTTTTCATATACGTACAGATAAGAGTGAATGATTTCAGTTCCAGGCACAACTTTTTTAATGTAGGCAAAAAAAAATTAAAAAGATTAGGGAGAACATAGATAGCTGTATAGGGGGACTGGCTAGCCTCAGTTGACTCCTTGGTTTCTAGATCAGTTTGAAAGATAGTCTCATCAGCATGACAGCAAAATTTGTCTAAGTCGTCCTGAAGGTTGTTATAGTAAGTATTGATATAATTGAGTGGAGCTTTGATACCTAATAGTTGGAGGAGATTTTCAATCTTGGCATCCTGATTCACCACCTTGGCAGACAGAGAAACAACCTGATTGTATAAGGAGATCATAGTCAGGCCCTCATCAAGGTAATCCTCTTTGGCAGTCATCCACGCTCCTAAAGCCAACTTTAGAAGCTGATGTTCAAGGGTGCTAATTCATGCTTCATATTTTTTATCAGATGTTTATTAGTTGAATGCGATTCTCCTCCAATGTGATAGGGCGGTAGTTGCTGGGCTTACTTATGGAAAGATATGTGTTCATCAGGTAGCCTCAAAAAGTGTGACAGTCAAAACGCTGCCTGACCACCACATAGCCCTGATCTCCCCTATGGCTTTGATCAGGGCTCATAACAATAATAATAATATAAATAAAATTATAGGTCATGAGGGCAATGACCCTCAAAAATGGCACTCTGACAAATCATATGCTAAGAAATTAAACAGACTCAAGAGTGAAGGTGGCAAGACTAAGCAGAAAAGGCGATCAGGCTAATCAAGGGATGTTAACTCAAAATCCAGTGAGCGTGGTAATGTTGATGACAAAGATAAATGGTGCCCAGTAAATCAGAAGTCACCAACTCAAATACACCATGACAGGATAATGTCAATGTCAAAGAGAAATGGTGGCACAGAAAATCAGAGGCTGCCAACCTGAATCTGCTGAAACAGGAAAGATCAAGAGTCATGACAAAGTGAAGCTCAGAGAATCAGGAGCTGCCAACCCAAATTACCCAAAAGTGAAAATATTGAGAATAGAGGAAAATGGTGGACTAGATAATTAGAAGCCACCAGTAAAGAATTAATTAAATATAATCTAAAAGTTTACAATAAGGATTAAATGAATATTACAAGTTTTGAATAATCCTTGAAGCACAAAAATTAATGTGGAAAACTTTTTGTTACATCTGAGGTACCCAGAGGATGGTCTAGAATGAGCAGATGAGAATATTGGAGGTCAAAATTCCTGAGGCAAGCCTGCAGTTAGCCTGCTACCCGCAAACTCTGCAGGAAAAGATTCTTCCATATCCCCCATTTCATAATATAAATACAACCTGACAAAGGTGCTTAAGACTCTATGTTTTCTAATATAAACAATAAAAACCTCAAAAATTGAAAATAAATCTATATCTTTACCAAATTATTGAGATTTTGAGAAGGCACTCTAGATTTTGAATAGAAAGTTAACAATATCTCTGGTTTTGACAAGGCTGGAATCTCTCTGTATACCCTCTCTTGTGGAAAGACAATTCTCCTAAGCATCAGTATTACTCAAACTATCTTTCAAGGATTATCAAAAGCCATTAATCAATCCAAAAAACTAAGGATTTAACCACCGCTGCACTCTCCTACTTGTAGACTCTTATCTCAGCCCTCCTTCCATATTGTTTTGTGCAAATCTGGAGAAATCTTATTTGTCATAGAAAGGACCTGGCAGGGAGCACCAGTATGGAGTTTTCTATTGTTTTTTAAAAACGCTTGACTTTAAAGGCTATGCAATTATAAGTTGCTAATAGCTCAGTGAAATATCCTAGTAGACTTTTTTTCTATAGGGCAATCACTTGATGGAATAAATATCACTAAATAAATCTCTGCTTATTTTAATAAGTTAAATCTCCTTTATTAACTAAGCAAAAAATTAGAACAAAAATTGAAGTCACTTTCTTTCAGATTTAGGGCTATTTATAGGATTTAGGAAAGGTTTGGGATCACATAGAATCTAATAATTTCTGAAGCAAAATTTTCAGAGCAACGGCAGATAAAGTTAGACCAGCCTACCAGTTGGGATGCAGAAGCACCCAAAAGGTGAGCCAGAATGCCAGGGGAATTGCCACATAAATGACACTAAATTTTACTGAAATATGCATAATAAGGTGGTGCCAATGGGCTGAAAATGCAATGGACAACCTGACAAGAACCCAGGCTGTTGCATCCCCAGGGCCAATGGGCCTGGATGTAGGGTTTTGCGATTCTGATATGATTGGATGATAATATTGGGACAGCTAGGGCATATTGGGAAGAATCCGCCAAACATGATATCAGTTACAATTATTCAAGTGCCTCAAGATGAGGCAATATTGGATATAATAAGTATTTATTTGATTTCTTTTAAATAAGGCGATAAGGCAATAAGGTGATGTTGACATTTGAAACACAAATCAAATTGTCTACAATTAGGGCGATAGAGAGTTAAAGAATAACAAGCCAAATTTGAGGAGAATCGAAGGAATAGAATAGCCCAAGCTATGAGAGTGGAATTATCTGAAGCCGCTGTATATAAGTGAGATGGGCAATTGAGAGAAAAAAAGGTTGCTAATAGTAGAGAGCGTAACAGCAAAAGATCTCTGTATTTATTAAAGTAAATAAAAAGAGTCATTGGGGCGATTGCTCCTAATTTTTAGTATATTTTCAATTTTGTCTGGAGGACTGACAATCCCCACATCATCTGTCTGTTGTTCAGTGGGTTTGACATGTACAAACAATATGGCAGATCCTAACAATACTGTCTGATTTTATAAAGTGATTCTCACTACAGGGGGCCCATTAATCAACCAAAAAGTACTACAAAACTCCAGTCGCCAGCCATGTCTTACACAGCCTGTGTTGCAGGGGAATCTTCACGAAACACTGCACCAGCCAGGTATGAGGAACTCAAACTTACCTTATATGTGGTGCTCAAAAAACAGGATGAACTCCTTTAAGAACGAAATGCTGTCATGCACCAGCTTGATAGCACGTTTAGCCAAATGCAAATTTTGGGACAACAAAACAAGGAACTCTCCAACTGGTTGGATGATACTACTGAATGGCTGCAGTGCGCAGAGCAAAAATTGACCAGTGCCTCTTGGTCTTCTCACTGGGATGAGGATGACCATCAAGAGGGGCATCATACAAGGAAGAATATGACGCTGGTCAGAGCTATTACACCCAGTATGGTAGTACTGGATACAAATATGAGTTGGAGCGTCATTCCCTCAAGTATTGGCGGTGCCCCCATGGCAAAAGGTCACGCTACCCCTGAAGTGGCAGACATCCTAACTTCCACTGGTCCAGCTTCTCATTGGGAAACTGCTTTCAGATCTCGACCCATTACTCAGTATGGGTCAAAAAACTGTGAACAGGATGAGGAGGTTAACATCAAGAAACTACCTCCATTTGATCAAAATGGGACTATCTATGGTTTCTTCAAACAGTTTGAAATTGCTGTAGAAGGTGCCTCTGATAGATGGAAGTCTAAGCTTTTGATATCCTCCTTAGATGTTTGAAGTGCTGATCAAGTCACCTGTTACCTCCCAAGTAGCTTTGTCACCTATAGGGATGTAAAAGATAATGTGCTTTGCCTGTTTGGGGGTACCTCAAAGATGTCACAGTGGAAAGCGGAATCCTTAAAGATTACGTTCCACCAAAATGAGACTCTCCTGGAGTTCACTGATCAATTTACACGGAAGCCCATGTGCTAATTGGGGCAGGGTACTTAGTGGAAGCTGACGTGTGCATTGCCATGACCTCCATTGTGAAGCCATACTGAGAGCTTCACAATGTCATTTTGCCACTTCTGGATAATGACGTACCTCTGCTAAAGATGCACACTTTTTGCATTGCATATCCCATAACTTTCCACTGCCAAATATGGAATGGAAGACTACCACCTCTACTGTACCCTCTTATTCAGGAGAATACTCTCGTCTGACTCCAGTTCTGTTTAGCAATCCTCGACCTTACTATAACTCTGCACCTTATCCTCAGCCAAATTATACTCAACAGTTTGATCAGCGTCAATGGGCTGGTCACAAAAACTGTCAGTAACCTAGCTGCCAACCAGGACTTTAATACACTAAAAATCAACAATCATCATACCTACCTGGGCCTGGTTATGCTGAATGACCCCAAACTTTCCAATCTGGACCCTCTTATAACAATCAATGTCGTGGCTCTTATTGTCATGAAAACGGAAGAAGAAGTTTAGACTGGCCTGCCAGTTGGGATGTTTGAACACCCAAAAGTGAGCCAGAATATCAGAGGCATTGCTGACCGTATGACTTGATATGGAGCTGGAAAATGTGATACCACGAAGTGGTGGTGCAACAACAGGATAAGGAGTATCCCAAAGGCAAACCACACTGAACCCATTCCCCGCTCAGTGCTTCTAACTGCAGGAGGAGGGATTACTGGGACAGTCTCAACGAGATTCTTGGCTTGAGAGGCCAACTTATTGGGGGTGATAGGGAGATGGATTCTCTCTATCCATTGTTGTACATAGTGCCATAAGATCCCCATGTATTATTGTCAGAAATTCATAAGAGTGGGGTTATAAAGCCAAAAGTGTTGGACTCGCTGGGCCCAATCAATGATAGAGGGAGCCATGGTGACCAAAAGAATTGGTAAAGCCCACCCATAGTGTGGGGTGATGGACCACCAGGGAAATGCCATCTGGGATGCGGTCAGAACGGAAGATAAAGAAATTTTGATTTTTTGAAAAAATTTATTGGGAAAGGAAAGTAAGAAAATTGACCAACAATTTTCTCAGTGCCATGCAACTGATTAAATAGTGGTCAATTGGGTAGTGATAGGATGGGGTCAGGTCCCACAAATTTGACCTAACTGGCGAATTGTTTTGGAATGGGGGGTTTATTCTTTGGGAACTGACATAACAAAATTTGGTAGTGGGCTGAGTCTCTGTTGATTTGACCTCAAACGTCTGAACCAGGGCTCAACTACGTTTCCAACAATTAGCATGATGGCATTTGACCCAACAGGTGACAGGAATCCCCCAAGGCCATCCCTTATAGGGATGGGACCATTTGGTTGGGAACAGGTTTGGGATGGCCAACCTGCCCGCGCTCGGTCATTTAACCGTTCATTTGGTCAACAGCAGCACATTGGGCGCAACACCCAAATTACTATCTGAGGGCTTTGAGCCTCTATCAATAGCGCCTGATATTTGTTCAACTGGTTTGGAGATAGAATTTGAACTGTTGGGCGATCCAGCTGATATATCATTCTTCATGCTTTTACAGTCATTCAAATTTTTGGCCATCAGCCAGATTGCCAGTCGAATTAAATCCAGCCAATTTCAGTTTGGTAATCTTGGCACAGATTTCACTAATTCCCCGCAACAGTTCTGCCAAAGTAAGTGTGGGTATTGGGGGTGGGATCTGGGGCAGATGAGCTGTTACCCATCACTCATCTACTACGTGAGCAAGGTCGCCCTGAGTGATGAGAGGTACCGCCATCCTCTTTGGTGTCTTTTTATTTGGGAATGGGAAAATGACTCAATTGAGAGCCAAAGGACGTTCCCTGAGATTTACACTTATGGGGTTAATTGCTATGGATGCATCCACCCTGGTCACTTGGAAAAATTCTGCCATAACCGCCGTGTGAACTATGTACACCAAGATCAATACTATCAGGGAAAAGATGGAGTGGAGTAGAGATGGGACCCTCTACCTCCATGATTCCAACCCAAAACGTCCCTGAATTAATAGTAGTATATCCTGTGGAAGTCCCTCAGTACAATGACGAAATTTTATACCAGCAGCCATTTGGAGGAGTAAATGTAGTAACACAAGCTCAAGCCAAGGCTGCGGCAGACAAAGAATCCCCAAAACAACCAAAGCCATATGCCTGTCAAATGCTTTATCAAGTTTCCTTGGACAAGCTGGATTCTGCCACGGATGTGCCAACTCTGAAAGGAGTAAACGTCTCCCTTTCAGTAGACGCCATTGTTAAATAATATCCTAAAGTTGGTGAGGGGACAATGAGTTTTCTTGAAAAAAGAGATCCCATAAATGTCAACGTGTTATACAATCAATATTCTTCTTATTCTTGGTATACATACTGTGATATTTTTGTAGCAAAAAATAGAGTTTGCGCTATAATTGATACTGGTGCTCTAGTTAACATTGTTTCCACTAAGTTGATGGCGAAGTTGACGTTAAAACCTGATGTGGACCATTGAATGGTGTATAAAACTGCTGGAGCAGAAAACACCATCTCTGAGGAGGCTTACAGTATGCTACCTTTGCACTTTGGGTACATTGTCGTTGCAGCTCCAGCAGTTGTACTACCAAACAAAAACTATGACTTGTTAATTGGAACCACTTTCCTGCGCCATTTTGGGGCTTTCATTGATATGATGGAGGAGACCCTCGCCATTCTGGGACAGAGGATCCCAATTTACTTCACCTCTAGTGGAGTACCGAAGGATCTGGTGCACATGAGCCATATCAACCTTGCATATAGTGATGGGGCGATGCCAGTTCACTATCAGTGACTTAAGCACAAGACTTGTCCACTTCCCCAGCAGTTATATGAATATCAAGGGATACCTCATCGAGCTGAAGGGTCCATATCTATTTCTTCTAGACATCAAGTATTAGTGAACACCAAGTTAGAGGTGGAAGTGCCTACTGGGCTATATGGGGAAGTCATTGGGCTCTATTATCAAATGCAGTTTGAGCTGCAGGTGGCTTCAGGGATTATACTTCTGGGCCATGGAGAGATTAAGGTTCTGTTAGCAAACCTCCAGAGTGAACCAATGTAAATCTGCTGACACCAATTAGTAGCGTATTTACATTTGATTCCAATAGAAGAGGTCCTTCAGGTTCATGATTTTAAGTCATTAAATGAATTTGGTCTACCAGTTGAGGCTCCGGCTGGTGTACTGATGATGGTACTGTGGAGTAATATAATTGGACTATCATAAATGCAAAAAGACCAAGCAATAGCTTTATTTCAGAAGTACAAGGAGATTTTTGCTGTTGACAATCATGACTTAGGGTGTGCTTGGGGGGTGGTCCATTAAGTAGACACAGGAGATCATCCCCCTATAAGGTTTTGGCCAATCCACTGATTGAGGGCAGTGGAAGATGTTGTCACTAACGTAATTGACAAGTTGTTGGAGCAAGGGATGCTCAAACCATTCAAGCGTCCATGGGCTTCACCCATTCTGATTGTAAAAAAGAAGGATGGCACCAACCGCGTAGTAATAGACTACCAGAAGCTCAAAAGTATTAAAAAAGGACTCATACCCCTTTCCAAGGATTGACAATGCTTTGGATCGGTTAGGGGGAGCCCATTATTTTTCAGCGATGGACTTGATATCCAGTTACTGACAAATTGAGTCGCCCATGGCAAAACAGGAAAAATGCACTGTAATCACCTCCAAAAGCCTTTTTCAACCGTCGTGGATGCCTCAAGGGCTGTGCAACGCCCCAGCTATGTTTCAGTGAGCTATGGACACTATTATTAGTGACCTGAAGCTGTCATGCGTCCTTGTATACCTTGACAGTATTAACGTTTTCTCTCAAACCTTTTCAGAGCACCTCAATCATCTAGAAACAGTATTCTGCCGGCTTTCTGAGGTGAACATTAAAATTAAACCTCAAAAATGTAACTTCTTCAAAGATCAGTTGGAATACCTGGGGTTTGTGGTAGACTCTAAGGGGCTGAAACCACAGCCAGCTAAGGTAGAAGCCATTAGCAAAATGACTACACCTAATAGTAAACGTGACATACAGGTATTTTTGGGAATGGCCAGTTACTACCAGCGCTTTATACCTAATTTTAGCTGTATTGGTGGGCCGCTTTTCAAGCTGTTAAAAGAGGATGCTGTGTTTGAATGGATGGAACATCATCAATACGCTTTTGATACACTTCATATGGCACTAACCAGTGCACCAGCGCTACACTATCCAAAATTTGACAAAGAGTTTATTGTTCAGATGGATGCGTCACTTTCCACCTTTGGTACAGTACTTTCTCATAAGATGACGAGGGAGAGGAGCATCCTGTAGCATAGTGTAGTTGAAGTCTGAACTGCCATAAATGTAATTATTTTGTGACTGAGTGGGAGTGCTTAGCGGTGATCTATGTGTATAAGCAATTTAGATTCTACTTGCATGGGGTAAAGTTCAAAGTTGTAGCAGATCATGCGTCATTACACTGGTTGCAGAACCTCAAAGAACCTGAAGGCCGTTTGTCCCAATGGGCTCTTAAGCTACAAGCTTATGACTTCAAGATCCTTCATTGCTCAGGAGTATAGCATCATAACGTTGACTGTTTATCTTGACTACCAACTGTTGCCGTGATGGCGGACCTCATTGATGTGATGTATGATAAGATGCTCAGCAGAAAATATGACGATGAACTGCCCCAAGTAATCAAAGCATTAAATGAGATGAGAATGAATACTTTCCAATGAAATGGGGAACTTTACAAGCAGATTGGCGATTCTATGGTGAATTTTCTGTGACCATCAGCATGGCCAGAAATTATTATGAGCACCCACAAGGCAGTTGGACATGGTGGGGTGCATAAGACAATGGTTTGTTGCGCCCTCAGTACTATTGGGAAAGCATGAGCTTTGATGTGCTCAAAACTATTTCCTGTTGCTATCAGTGCCAAGTGGAGAAGCCATTCCGCCATAAGACTTCATACCAGGTAGTGAAACCACATATTGCTTGGCACACGGTTTCCCTTGACATCATTAGTCACTTGCCAACAGGAGCCAACTGGTGTAAGTACATTCTTGTGGCAATTGACCACTTGACCCAGTGGGTTGAAGTGAGGGCAATATGAGATTTGGGGGAAGTTACAGTGGCCAAGTTTGTGATGAAATGCATTATTCAGTGACATGGCTGCCCTTAGTTTATTTTCACTGATAATGGAACCAACTTCACCTTGCACATCTTCCCAAACTGAATGAGCTTATGGAAATTTGTGGGGTTCTGATGACCCCATATTACCACAAATCCAATGGAATGGTCAAACGGGTGAATGGGACTCTGGTGAACATATCTATAAAAATTAGTAATGGATTGACCATCCAATTGGAGCTCCCTCCTTTCCACTGCTGTGTTTGCCTATATCATTATTTAACATTCCTCCACAGTGAAGAGCCCCTTCCAACTACTATACAGCTGACACCTGGCTCTTCTGGAGTTACTTATTCTTGTGTAGAAGAACTGGTGGAATAGAACCCCATTGCTATTTGACTAACCTGGAAAACACTCTGATCTAATTGCAAACTGAAGCATATTCCTTCAGCTTAACTAAGAAGATAAGGAATCAGGCTGCTGATCAGGTACATTGTAGTGGGTTGGCGCAGTTCAAAGAAATTGATATGGTTCTCTTCTATGACCAATATGGGTTTGGTCAGAAAAACAAGCTGGCCAGTATTTGAATTGGTCCGTTTTAAGTTATAGAAAAAATTGGGGTCAACACGTATACCATTAAGGACCCTGCAAGTGGTCAGATCATTAACTGAGTGCATGCGAAGTTCCTCTGACCATACAAGCAATAGGAGCCTTATCATTCAGTCAAGGAGGGGGTAATGTCATGATTCCGATATGACTGGACAATAATCTTGGGACAGCTAGGGCGGATTGTGAAGAATCCGCCAAACATGATATCAGTTACAATTATTTGAGTGCCTCGAGATGAGGCAATATTGGGATATAATGGATTTTTATTGGATCGCCTCAAAATAAGGCAATAAGGTGATAAGGCAATGTCAACATTTGACAAATACAAATCAAATCGCCTACAATTAGGATGATAAAGAGCTAGAGAATAACAAGCCAAATTTGAGGAGAATTGGTGGAATAGAATAGCCCAAGCTATGAGAGCAGAATTGTCCAAAGCCAATGTATATAAGTGAGATGGGCAATTAAGAGAAAAAGGTTTCTAATAGTAGAGAGAGCGGAACAGCAAAAGATCACTGTATTTATTAAAATAAATAAAAGGAGTTGTTGGGGCGATTTCTCCTAATTTTTATTATATTTTCAAGTTTGTCCAGAGGACCAACAATCCCCACATTGTCTGTCTGTTGTTTAGTGGGTTCAACCTGTACAAACAATATGGCAGATCCTAACAATACCATCCAATTTTATAACATAGGGAGTTGTGAGGTTGGGGCAATTTCCAGAAAGGTCTTGGCACAATAAGCCCAAGTGACTATGCCGGGGATCAAGTTTAAGATTATGACTTATATAAACCAGTTAATACATGGTCTGTGGGGCCATATTGTAATTGTCATGGGGGTTTGGCAAGAAAAATTTGAACATAATTAAATAAATTTGAGCATATGAAGATTTTTATTGAAGTAAAAATAAGATAATCAGCCATTAATTTCATCAGTGTGTTATGACTGCTTAAATAAACAATCATTTTAGGGAATAGCTTAGGAAAGCATGGGATTGGTGCCCTGAGATTCAGCCTAACCTGGCGAACTTTGAGCAAAGGGGGAAGTAAATTTAATTTGAACTGACTTTAAAAGTATTGGCAGCATGCTAAATCATTTCCAGCTCATCCACGGATGCCCAGATTACCAATTTTTTTTGGTTTTGATAACTGAAGTGACAGCATCTCTCCTGACGGGTTGCAGAAAATTTTCCAAGGCTATCCTATATAGGGGCAGTCCCAAGTGGTTGGGAAGGGGTTTGGGGGTACCCAACCCACCTGACCCAGTTGCTCCAGCATCCATTTGGCCAAGCCTGGAATGTCAGATGGGGATTTTGATGCTTCTGATGAGAGTTTTGAACTAGCGGCATCATTTTTTGATGGCCCAATGCCATTGGCAAGCTTTGCCAAAGGTTTGATATTAGATACTTTATTCATCAAAGGTACATGCCCATTGAGTCTTGTTCCCAGTGATTTGGTGCTCTCAGATCTTGATGCTGAAGGCTCATTGCCCTTAATTTTATTATAACCTTTTGCCCCAAGTGAATGCTACCTCACTTAAAGCTCAGCACAAATCCTCTTAATTTGTTGTATTAACTTAACCAAAGTTAATACTGGAATGGGTGGCAGGGTCCTTAAAGGGTAAGATGTTACCCAACGCTTGTCCACCATGTGGGAGAGGTCACCCTGGGAGACAAGAGGGGCAGCTTGCCTTCTTGGGAACTTTTTTGACAGGAATTGGAATGCCACCCAGTCCAAGTGGAGAGGGTGCTCCCCTGGACTTACAAAAATAGTGAAATGTGAAGGATTTGTTGGGCACAATCATTTCAATTAGTCTGGTTGATTTAGATTTTCCTTGACTGGAAAGATTTTTGGAAATTACCTTGGTAGATTTAAGAGGGTTGATCCTATGGAAGCTCAATTTGGGATTCAATGCTCATTGCAATTTTAGCCTCTTCCACATCAAAGGTACTTCCTCAAATGGATTTTACCATATCTGCCATTTAGACTTTATTTGAGCTAGCTCAAATACTATCACTCCCAACAGTCATTAAGCCTTAATCTTTAAGGCCTCAGTGTGGTAAGAGTTAGTTTCTCAATGGTATTATAATATTGCCAACAATTAAGCTCTAAAAGTAATCATAGCAAATCTATTTTTTATTGATATTATAGTTTGAAAGTTAAATTTGTCTTTAACTTCTAAGTGTTTTTACAACTATATATTGCACAGTCTGTGCATTTTATTAAATTTTAGTATAATCATATACACAATGCAATAGTTTTTTATTTATTTAATAATACTATATAATATGATACTTATGGTTTTACAATCTATTACATTACCAGATTATTGTAGATCTCAAATGTTCCAATATGCCTTTTTATATCTATAAAATAAAGTTATAATTTAAAACTTGTTTGTGACTATATATAAACTAATGACTAAAAAATGACACATCATAACTTTGTATATACTTTTTGTATCAAACTTGAATCAGGATCAACTATTAAATATTTGTTTCTAATGTTCATATAAACTTATATCTTGCAAAAAATCTAACTTGTATGAAGCTTATTTTAACCTGCTATAAATAAAATCACTTTACAGCTCATGTATACGTGTGCAGGCTGATGGATTTAAAATTAATCTACTTAAATCTAGATATAAATAATCTTCTAACCTTTGTTGTGGAAATTTAATTTAAAAACCAATATCACCAATTTATTTGATGAATTTTTAATAATGATGGCAAAATAGGACTAATGATCTACTAATGGCCAAACTTAATCAAAAATAGTTTTATATTCATCATAGTTGTTTAGCTTTTCTTTCTTGTAACAATCACTTTAGTTACTATAATTTGATTCAAACAGCAAATTTGGATAATCACACACAGGAAAGATGGGTGACTTTAATAACAAAAATAATACAACATGGGTGAGCGTCGTGGCAAGCGGTGCACTTAATGGTGCAACTAAGGGCA
>JAKSZP010017425.1:0-96175 GCA_022478985.1 Massospora cicadina
CCCCACTCCTACTGACACACAGAGAAGTGTGGCCCTTTTAGATCATCTTGATGGGGAAGCACGACTTTGTGGCAGATGATTACTATGGGCAGCCACCAAAATGGGAAATCACACTCCTCTATTAAGTATAGTATCTGATGCAGTCAAAGCATTAGCATCTAGAGCATCCCGCCTTTACCATCACTTTACCCTCCACCAGAAGGTGTCTGACTTTCCATCACTGGTAGAGGCATACACGGCGATAGTACCCTTATCTGGGATCCTAAGGACATTGCAGTGGCAGCTTTCAAAGCATCCCTGGACAACCTTTCAGCTAGTAATGTCGCATGTGATCCTCTCCTAGTATCCGTGGAGGCTGCATTTACTTTAGCGTATTCAGTAGGGCAAAACCCTCCATAAAATTATGGCCTCAGCAGCAGTAATGACATCTCAGCCATCGGTGAACACCCTCCCAGCCGTCCATTTCAGTCCAAACCACCCGCTCCTACCTCCGCATAAAATAAGGGTACAAGGATGCGCTTCCCTGGGGGTTGCAGTGGTAGCTCCCTACACGCAGGTTACTTTGAAGAGTAACATGCCACCAGTGGTGAGTCCCTTTTTCTTCCCTGCGGATAAGAAGTTGAGTGTGAAAATGGACCCAAGTAATTCAATCCTGAAGCTCACCCAAATGGTCCATGTGGAAGCCCACTTTGCCCCTAATCAGAAAGATGATGCGCATGCCACTGAGCCTAGTTCTTCTCCCACTGAATCGGCTTCACCCACCATATGCAACCATGGAAGTCCCTCCCCTAAACAGTGATGTACAATGGCATAACGGTAAACCCAACCAATCCAATCCTGCATGGGGACCAGGAGAGCCTCTCAGAGGGATCTGATGAGAAGCAGAGTAGCTTACTGAAAACCAAAGAACCACCTCTCACTATGAGACCCACCCCACCTTCCACTGCCCACATTCTTTACTTGGCCAATAAAGAGAACCAAGCTTATTTTCTATTTCCTAAAACCTTCAGAGTAGGAATAAGGAAGGTCACAGTACAAGCTCTCCTGGATATTGGAGCGGCGGGAAACTTTTTGGATTTAGAGTGGCACACTCTCTGGACATGGATACGGTGCTTGCTCCTCCTATATTAGGTGCTTCATCTACACCTATGATCTGCCATACTATCCAATGACCAGTACAGTTACTTATCCAAAATTTTGGCTTCTGCGATCACTTTTCAGCGGTAACTGATTATTATACCCTGTCATCATGGGGATAGGGTGGTGGCGATGCCAACAGGTGAACATCATTTATGAACTTAACTCTTTGTCCTTCGCTAATAAGAGATGTAGTGGGGAATTCCCACTAGTTGAAACTATCATAACAGAGCCCTCACTCAGCTCAATCTCTTCCTCTGAGCTGCCCCCTTTGGACCTCCCTAAGATTTTCCTGACTTCCTAGCTCCTTATAAGGATGTCTCAACATGAGACTAGCAACTCGACTTCCTCCACATTCAGAATATGACCTAGCCTTCCAGCTAACCATGCATCTTTTCAAGATCAATTGCCCGCTGTACCCTCATGTTGTAAAATCGGCGGTACCAAATAGATACACCGGCAATCTTAGCACAGGGTTTGACCCACTGAGCAATCAGAATCAATGATATGATGATCATTGTCCGTGAATCAACAGTATAAATTTCTAAAATAAATATGGAACACATGCTCCCACAACCTCTTTTATTATTATCTTTAATAACACCGCGGATTCCTTCTATTCCGTTACCTTATAATATAAAAAACCCTCCTCCTCCTCGATCATCTCATCCTACTTATATTGTAACATTTTCAGATGATATTACTTACATGGCTTAGAACTCATTAACCATATCTCATTGGTTTTGTCACTCAACAATTTAATATCGCCTCATTTTGAGCGCTTCAATTACCATCACCAATTTGATTCCAGCGGATTCCATTCATTTCGCTTGTTGACCTCAGGCTTATTGTCCAGTCATATTAATTTCAAAACATTAGCCCCACTTTGACTGGATGATAAGGATTCTATTGTTTGTACAGTCAAAGGAACTTCACATGAACCCAGTTAATGATTCAACCACTAGTAGGGTCCTTGATAGTATATGCATTTATACCGGTCTTCTAGATGACTTCAAATGGTCCGATCTGGATACTGGACAGCTTATGTTTCCGGCCAAACCCATGTTAATCATGAAATAGGACCATGTCTCCATCTTTGAACTGTGCTAGGTCACTCCTTCATATCTGATCGGCAGCTTAGCTTTTGATACTTTTAGCTAAGTTGAACAAGTACGCTTCAGTTTGCAATTTAATCAGTGTATTCATTAGGGTGATCAAATAGTGGTGCGGTTCAATTCCGCCGGTGTCCTCCACACAAGCATATAGGAGTGCAGGCAACGCGGGGTGCCATCCATAGAGCAAATGGAATGGGCTATTTCCTGTAGCAGAATGGTAGCTAATGTTGTAGGCAAACACCGCCGTGGAAAGTAGGGTATTTCAATTGGAGGGCCTATCATTAACCAACTTCCAGAGGATGTTCACCAGGGTCCCATTAGCCAGTTCAATCATTTAGTAGGACCAAGGGTGATATGAAGTTGTTAGAACCCCCGGATGGCCATCAGCTCACTTAGTTTAGGTAGAATGTGAGAAGTAAAGTTTGTCCTGTTATCAGTAAAGATGAATTGGGGACAACCATGTCGCTGAATTATACACTCCATAACAAACTTGGCAACTGTACGACCCCCAAATCTCATATTGGTCGCGCCTCAACCCACCTGGTCAAGTGGTCAATTGCTACCAGGATGTATTTGCACCAGTTTGCCCCTGTTGGCAAGGGACCCACCACATCAATTGAAAAGGTGTTCCAGGCGAAGTGCGGCTTCACTAACTGGTAGGAAGTCTTCTGGAAGAACGGCTTTTCTACTTGGCAATAGTGACAGGAGGAGATAGTATCAAGAATATCGAATTTCATGATTTCCCAGTAATACTGAGGCCACAATAATTCCATGGTTTTATTTAATCCTCCATGTCCAACTGCTCAGTGTGCAAACATAATAATAGTTGGGTGGGCGGAAAGTCTTGGATTATTCATGGTAGTGTTCCCTATACGCTTATACAATTCCCCATTTTTCTGAAATGTATTGGCCCTTAATCTATCCAATACCTTGATGACTGGAAGCGGTTCATCATCATATTTGCCACTAAGCAACCTATCAAACAGGATATCACTCAGATCTGCGGTAACTGAAATTGTAGGTAATCTTGATAAACAATCAGCATTCTGGTGTTATGCTCCAGGTCGGTGAAGAATTTCAAATTGTATGCCTGCAATTTAAGAGCCCATCGGGCTACACCCTTCCTGTTCTTTCAGATTTTGCAACTAACGTAGCGAGGCATGATCCATTACAACTTTAAATTTCACCCCATGCAAATACACCCAAAATTGCTTATAAGCGTAGATCACTGCCAAGCACTCCCTCTCACTCATGGTGTAATTGCGTTTGTAGCTATTCAAGCTGCGACTACAGTATGCTACAGTGTGCTCATCTCTTTTTATTATCAATTTGGGATAGGACTGCCCCTACAGCATAAAAAGGGAAGCATCCGTCTGAACAATGAACTTTTTCTTAAAATTGGGTTAATGTAACACTGGAGCACTGGTTAATGCTGTTTGAAGCGTATCAAAAGCGCATTGCTGACGTTCCGCCCATTCTGCCATACTGTCCTTTCTTAACAACTCAAAGAGTGGGCCCCAATACAGCTGAAGTTAAAGATGAAGCGCTGATAATATCTGACCATTCCCAAGAAGACCTGATATCCCGCTCACTGGTGGGTGGAGTCTTTTTATGAATAGCTTCCACTTTGGCTGGTTGAGGTCTCAGCATGGTGGCATTAACTACAAACTCCAGGTACTCCAGCTGGTCCTTATTGAAGTGGCATTTCCGGGGTTTAATATTGATGTTGGCCTCAGAGAGCTGGCAGAATACAGCTTCTAATTGGTCGAGGTGTTAGGAGAAGGTATAGGAGAAAACATTAATGTCATCAAGGTATACAAGGACACACGGAAGTTTTAGGTCCCCCAGAATAGTATCCATGGCTTATTAAAATGTAGCTGGGGCATTAAACAGCCCTTGTGGCATCCAGGTTGGTTGAAAAACACCTTTAGATGTGATTACCGTGCACTTCTCCTGCTCCGCCGGTGGTAATTCAATTTGCCAATAACCCAAGATTAGGTCCATAGCTGAGAAGAACCGAGCTCCCCATAGCCAATCTAAAGCGTCGTCAATCCGCGGTAAGGGATATGAGTCCTTCTTAGTGATGCTGTTGAGCTTTTGATAGTCAATTACTACACAGTTGGTGCCATCCTTCTTTTTAACAATTAGAATGGGTGAAGCCCATGGACTTTTTGATGGTTCAAGCATCCCTTGCTCTAATAACTTGTCAATTTCCTCAGTTAGTACTTCATCCACCATCCTTGATTGGTGGATGGGCCTTGACCTGATGGGTGGATGATCTCCAGTGTCCAGCCTATGAACCACCCCCCACACGCATCCTAAATCATGGTTGTCAACAGCAAAAATTTCTTTATATTTTTGAAATAAAGCGATTGCTTTATCCTTCTGTGTTTCTGACAGCCCCATTAATTTGTCTCCCAATACTACTACCATTATATTGAGCTGCGTTTTGAAAGGCAAACCAAATTCCTCCAGTGACCCAAAGACATTAATTGAACTAACCTCCTCAATGTTGATAAAGTGCAAGTATGCCACTATTTGGTGGCGGCGGATTTGCAGTGGTCCTGTTTGTAAATTTGCAAGCAAAATCTTTGACCTCCCCTTGACCTGGTAATATAATACCTGGGGCTACATGAGGCTCAAACTGTGACTGCTGATATGGCCCAATAACTTTCCCATAGAGTTCATCTGGAACTTCTATCACAAAGTCCTTGTTTACTGTTACTTGATTCCTGGATGTATTTGATATATGTCCAGCAGCTTAGAGCGGCAGCCCTTGATATTCATATTTCTGTTGTGGAAGGGCCTGGGCTTTGCCCTTTAACCAATGGTAGCGCACTGGGATTACTCTGTCACTATAAGCTAGATTGATATTCCACATATGCACCGGATCATTTAGCACTCCTCTAGAGGTGAAGTAAATTGGGATCCTCTGATTTAATATTTCAAAAGATTGGTCTTTCATATTGATAACAGCCCCATAGTGTCGCAAGAAGGTAGTTCCAATCAGCAGATCATAATGGCTATCTGGTAACACTATAGCTGGGGCTACCACTACAATAGACCCAAACCACAACAGAAGCGCGCAGTATGCTCCCTCAGAGACTGTGTTATCCGCTCCAGCAGTTCCATATACCATCTGATGGTCCACGTCCGGTTTTAATGATAATTTGACCGCCAACTTGGTGGAGATATATTGCAAGGGCACCTGTATCTATGATAGCATGGACACAGGTTTTAGCTACAACCAGGTCACAGTAAATATATTCAGAGTAATTTGCATCTTGACTGTTTGTAACAAAGACATTTATGGCATCTCTGTTTTCAAGAAAACCCACAATTCCCTCACCAATACTGGGGTATTGTGTGATAATAGTGTTGACTGTATGAGCAAGGCTTACCGCTTGCAAGAAAGGGGCATCAGAGGAGGGGTCCAATTTTTCAGATGAAACTTGGTCAAACATTTGGCAAGCATATGGCTCAACCTGCAACTGAGACCCCTCTTCTGCCATAGCCGCAGACTTCCCTTTGTGTCAAAGCATTCACCACTCCAACCGGCTGATGATATAAAACTTCATCATTGTGCAAGGAAACTTCCTCTGAATAATCAAATCTGGGTTCAGGTGAGACGTTTAGGTTTGGTATAGCGGAGATAGAGAATCCCTTCTCTACTCCGCTCTGACTTTTCCTTGACTGTATTGTTCCAACTGTACACAAGAGACTGGTTGATTAATGCACCATCATGTCAGGTGCCCCTTACAACTGCATCTAAAACAGTTAACCCCATAGGGCTCACGTCCCTGATTAGTGTAAAACCATGGCTAGAGTTAAACTGGAAGTGATCAGCATATACAGGTCTAGGGCGATAGTTGGCCCAAGGACGATAATCAGGAATGGGTCAGACGTTTAACTGCGGATGATACCCTGGTGAATTTTGCACTGGGCTGCCAGTGTTTCCCAAATATGAAGATTCAGCCATTGCAACAGAAGGAATCCACTCAGCATTAGGTGGAGGGAAGTTGGCTGAGATAAGGTGCAAAAACTGAACAAGTTTAAGCAAAAGTACATCTTCATCCAATAGGGTGGCCATAATTATGTAACTCACAGTATGGCTTCACAGCAGAAGCCATAGCAATAAACACTTCTGCTTCAGATAAAACTCAAGCCCCAATTAGCATGTGAGCTTTCACTGTAAATCGCTCAGCAAACATGATAAGGTTTTCATCCCACTGAAACTTAATGGTTAAAAATTCAGCCTTCACTGTGACATCTTCGCAGCTCCGCCGAGCAACCGTAGCACCATTGCTTTGACTTCTTGGTATGCAAGGGAGCTGTTTGGAAGATAACAGACGACTTGATCAGCACTTCTGACATCCAAGGAAAAAATCAACAGTTTTGCTCTTCGTTGATCTGAGACTCCTTCAGTTGCAATCTTAAATCACTTAAAGTACCCATAAATATTCCCATCGTAATCAAATGGGGGCATCTTATTGCAGTAGACCTCCTGGAGCAACTCATCTTGCTTTTTAAGCACAGCATCCTGCGCCAGTTTCAGCTCCACATATGCAACTTGAGGCAACATGGCTGACAACTGAGACTTTATCATATATTTATAATTGATCAATGGGCCCCCTGTAGTGAGCACCACTGTTGTAAAATTGGCGGTACTAAATAGATATGCCGGTAATATTAGCACAGGGTTTGACCCACTGAGCAATCAGAATCAACGATATGATGATCATTGTCCGTGAATCAACAGTATAAACTTAAAAATAAATATGAAGCACTTGCTCCCACAACCTCTTTTATTAAATGTCTTTAAATAACACCGCGGATTCCTCTTATTCCGCTACCTTCTAATATAAAAAACCCTCCCCCTCCTCGATTGTCTCATCCTGCTTTATTGTAACAATTTTGGATGATATTACTTACATGGCTTAGTAACTCGATTTGCCATATCTCATTGGTTTTGTTAATCAACAATCCAATATCACCTCATTTTGAAACGCTTCAATTAATATCACCAGTTCAATTCCAGTAGATTCCATTCATTTTTCTGGATGACCTCAGGCTTATTGTCCAGTAATATCAATTTCACAACAGGTGATTCTCATCAATCCACCGCAGCTCTTCAGGGTTTATTGTTCAGTCATATCATAATCATGACATTACCCCTCCCTTTGACTAGATGATAAGTCTTCTATTGTTTATAAGCTTGGAGAAAAATTGCATGCATACAATTAATGATTTAGCCACTCACTGGTTCTTTGATGGTTTAGGTCAATGCCAAATTCTTGATTACTTTGATGGACCAATCCAAATGTTGGCCAACTTAGTTTTTCAATTGAACCCAATTCTAGTCGTAAAACAATACCATTTCATCTTCTTGGAACTGAGCAAATTGCTATGCCATACCTTATTGGCGTGCTAATTCTTAGTTTTTTGGCCAATCTGAAATAGTATGCTTCCATTTGTAAAATAATCATCGTGTTGGCTAAATTCAAGTACTGATGGGGGTACATTTCGCTGGTATCTTCTACAAACAAAATAGAGCAATGCAGAAAAGTGTGGTGTCATCCATATAATAGTTTTAATGGCTCTTTTCTCATGTCAGAATGATAATTGATATCGTGAGCAAATTAGCGGCTGAAAGGAGGGAAATTTAATCAGATTGTCTATTTATTAACAGCTTCTGGATGATGTTCACTAATTTCTATTGACTCATTAGACCAATCCATTGGACTCATGGTGGTATGGGGTCATCAAAACCCCACAGAAGTCCATTGCCTCATTAAACTTTGAAATGATGTGAGAGAATAAGTTGGTTCCATCATTGGTAAGTTTAAACTAAGGGCAGCCATGTCACTGAATAACAGATTTCATTATGAACTTAGCCACTGTGACCGCCCCCAAATCCTGTATCGCATGCACTTCAACTACCTGGTCAAGTGGTCAATAGCCACCAGAATGTACTTGGACAAGTTAGCTCCCTTTGGTAGAGGTCCAACAACATCCAGGGAAAACATATGCCAAGAAAAATGTAGTATTAGTACCCAGTATGAGGTCACCTGGTGAAAACGGCTTTTCCACTTGGCACTGTTGGCAATAGGAAATGGTTTACTGACATGTAAAATTTAATGCTTTTTCAGTAATACTAAGGGCGCAAAAGTTGCATTGTCTTGTGCACACAACCTAGTCCTACTTCCTTATATGCACTTATAATATACCAGACCATGCTGAGGCTTACAGAAAGTTCACCGTAAAAGAGCCAATCCACTTGTCAGTTCCCTATTCTGTTGGAAAGTATCTGTTTGCATTTCACTTAACGCTTTTATTACTTGAGGCGGTTCATAATCATATTTTTCACTGAGCATCTTTTTGTATAACACAACACTGAGATCTGCCATCACTGCAATAATTGGCAATCTAAATAAGCAATTGGTGTTCAGATGCTTTGTCCTGGTCAGTGAAGGAATTCGAAGTCATAAGCCTGCAGTTTGAGGGCTCATAGGGATAGATGCCCTTTCAGGCTCCTTAAGATTCTGCAATCAACGTAACGACGCATGACTTGTTACAACTTTGAACCTTACCCCATGCAAGTAGACTCTAAATTTCTTATAATCATAAATCACCACTTATTACTCCCACTTGGTCATGGATAATTATAATTAAGGCAGTTCAGCCTTTAACTTCAGTACGCAATGGGATACTCCTCTTCCTCATTGTCTTCTTAATAAAGGACCTCCACCACAGCAGCAAGGGATGCATCCATCTAAATGATAAACTATTTATCCAAATTTCAGATAGTTTAGCACCGGCGCACTTATCAGCGCCATCCAAAGTGTGTCAAAGGAGCATTAACGGCTTTCCATCCATTTGAACATGGCATCCTTTTTTAACATCTCATATAGTGGCCCCTCAATATAGATGAGTTAAGGATGAAGCGCCGGTAGTAGCCAATCATTACCAAAAATACCTGTATTTCATGCTTACTATTCGATATAGTCATTTTTCAGACAATCTCCACCTTGTCTGGCTGTGGCTTCAGCCACATTGATTCTACCAAAAACCCTAGGTGTACCAACTGGTCTTTGGAGAAGTTACATTTTTGAGGCTTTATTTTGATGTTCGCCTCAGAGAGACAGCGGAATACTGCTTCTAGATTATCAAGGTGCTTAGAAAAGGTTCAAAAGAGAACATTGGTAATTTTGAGGTATACAAGGACATATGACAGCTTCAGGTTGCCGAGGATAGTGTCAATGGCTCTTTGGAATGTAGCTGGGCATTACACAGCCCTTGTGGCATACAGGTCAGTTGAAAAAGTCTTTGGGATGTGATTATGGCGTATTTGCTGTTCTGCCACGGGCAACTTGATTTTCCAGTAACCCAATATTAAGTCCATCACTGAGAAGTAAAAAGCTCCCCCTAACCAATTAAAAGCATTGTTAATCAGATGCCAGGGGTATAAGTCCTTCTTAGTAATACTGTCAAGCTTCCAGTAGTCTATCACCACACTGTTAGTGCCATCCTTCTTTTTTACAATCAGAATGAGCGAATCCCACAGGCTCTTAGATGGTTTGAGATTACCTTGCTTCAGTAACTTATCAATTTCCTTGGTGACAACATCTTCAGCTACCCTCAATTGGCGGATTGGCTAAGATCTTATGGAAGGATGATCCCCAGTGCCAAATTGATGTACCACCCCAAACACTATATATTGTGGTCATCAATGGCAGAATTTCTTTATACTTCTAGAATAGATATATTGCTTGGTCTTTTTGTTTTTACAATATACTGTTAATTTCTTCTGTAGTACCACTGTCATTACGCTGGGCTGCAACTCGATGAGTGGACCAAATATATCCAACTAATTTGACTTGTGAGCCCATAGGAACTCCTCAATTGGGGTCAATTGTAAATATGCCACTATTTGGTGACAGCGGATTTGCATTGGTATGTTCTAAAGATTAGCTAACAATACCTTGATTTCTTCATGGCATGGGTTTATAATCCCCAGAGCCACATGAAGTCAAGACACGTTTGCAGATAGGGCCCAATGACCTCCCCATAGAGCCCATCTTGAACTTACACCTCTCAACTCAGTGTTCACTATGACTCGGTGTCCTTAAGGAATATATATAGGCCCAGAAGCCTGGAGAGGTAGCCTTTAAGTTTCATATATAAGCTGGGGAAAGGGTCAATTCTTGCTTTTTTCAATAATAGTGAATTAGAAAACCCCATCACTGAATGCAAGATTGATATGGCCCATGTACACTGGATCCTTTGGCACTCCAATAGAGGTAACGAAAATTGGGATTCACTGCCTTAGAATTTCAAAGGTCTCCTTCATTATATCAAAGACAGCCCCAAATTGTCACTGGAAAGCAGTTTCAATTAGCTGTCATAGTTAGTGTTGGGTAAACTATCACCGATGCTACAATTACAATGGACACAAACTGCAAAGGTAACGCGCTGTACACTCCTTAAGACCGTGCTTTCTGCTCCAGTGGTCCCATACACCATTTTGATAGTCCACATCAGGCTCTAACGTCAACTTACCATCAACTTAGTAAAAACTATGTTGACCAGAGCATCTGTATCTATTATAGCTCGGACTCTCTTTTTGCTACAAAAATAGCACAGTATGTACACTCAGAATAAGAATAATATTGACTGTTTAAAACATGAACAATTATGGCATCTCTTTTTCCAAGAGAACTCATAATCCCTTCACCAACCTTGGGGTATTCTTTAACAATAGCATCTACTGGAAGGGCGACGTTTACTCCTTTCAGGGTTGGCGCATCTGTGGCTGGATCCAGCTTGTCTGAAAATCTTGATTGAACATTTGGCATGCATACTGCTTCAGTTGCTCCTGAGAGCCTCCATCCACTGCAGCCTTGATTGTAATTGAGTCAGCTATTCACTCCTCCAAATGATTTCTGGTATATCATTTTATCATTATTTTTAAATTTTATCATTGAAGCTTGGGATTCCACTGGATATACTACAAATGATTCAGGTGGGACAATAGGGGTTGGGATAAAGAGGTAAAGAGTCCTTTCTCTACTCAAATCAATCTTTTCACTGGTAGTATAGATCCTGTTGCTTTCTGACGACATGATGGGTATGGCAACTCCGTGCTAGGTAGCAGGGTGACCACATTCAAAGCAATTCACCCCATAAGAGCTTCATCCTTAGTTCTCATAAGAGGGTCCAGGTCAATAACTTGGTTATCGGTGATTGGCATAACCAGGGCCAGGTCAGTAATAAATTGCTGTCACTTGGTGTAACTAGTCCAAGTTCAGTAGTTGGACTGCTGAGAATGTTCATAAACAGGCCTATAGCAGAAGTCAAACTGTTGGAAGTAATTCAGCCAAGGACATAGTGCAGAATTATAGTAAGGTTGGGGGAAGCTAGTTGGAATGTGGGAAGGATGAGAGTATTCCCAAGAATAAGAGATTCCAGCGGTGGCGGGATGTTGCTGCTTCATATTGGATGGAGGGAAGCTAGCAGATATATGGTGCAAGAACTGCAGAATCCTGAGCAAGTGAAACGTCATCATCTAAAATTGAGTAAATGTCATTGTGATTCTCATGGTATAGCTTTACTGCGGAGGTCGTTGTGGGATCTGCCAACGGATGCCACAAATATTTTGTTTAAAGTCAGAAATTTACTTATTGATAAAAGTAAAAGATAACACTATGTAAAATTTTTTTAAATTTTTTATTGTTTAAGTGGGGCAAAACCAAAAGAAGGTCCTTTTCTTGATACTAGTATTTCCTATTTAAACTAGTTCAAATTTTGAGACTATGGGTATTTAAGGCAGAAAGTATATAAAGCTGAGTCATCTAAATTAGGAAATATAGGCTTTCGGCCTATCAGATTGAAAATAGATATTTTGAGGCAAAACTGACCCATGTGGTAACATTTTAATGAATTGTATCCAATCACCAGCGAGTAAAATCTTCTCACCTTGGTGGTGGTCAGACACATGTGGTAATTATTGGTTAAATTGCACCCTATCATCTTCAAGTAAAATCTTCTCACCTCGGTGGTGGTCAGACTCATGTGGTAATGATTGGTTAAATTGACCCTATCATCATCGAGTAAAATCTTCTCACCTTGGTGGTGGTCAGACTCATTTGGTAACAATTTAATGAATTGTATCCAATCAACAGCGAGTAAAATCTTCTCACCTTGGTGGTGGTCAGAATCATGTGGTAATGATTGGTTAATTTGCACCCTATCATCTTCAAGTAAAATCTTCTCACCTCAGCGGTGGTCAGACTCATGTGGTAATGATTAGTTAATTTGCACCCTATCATCATCGAATAAAATCTTCTCACCTTGGCAATGGTCAGACTCATTTGGAAGTTATTGGTTAATTTTCACCCTATCATCTTCAAATAAAATCTTCTCACCTTGTTGGTGGTCGAACTCATATGGTAATGTTTGGTTAATTTGCACCCTATCATTGTTGAGTAAAATCTTCTCACATCAGAGGTGATCAAACCCATGTGGTAACAAACACCCCAAATTTGGCAAAAAGTCAGAGTAATCCTACTATTTGTTATTACCTTATTAAGCCAATTTTGGTTATAAACCATATTTTTCTAATAGTTAGGATTACACAGAGAATCCACCAAGGTCTTTTTGCTGTGGGTACTCATATCATTGATAACCACAATATTATTTGAAGATCAGGCAGGAGATGGGCCAATAATGGTAGCAGATTCAGGGGCACTCATACCTCCAACATTCTTTTTCTTAAGTTGAGAAGGAGAATGTCCGACATTGCCCCCTCAAGAATGTTGGAAGGCGTGTAGGGTCATAGAAGCAGCCATGTACCCAGTGTATGATAATTCTTGTAGCCAAAGACTTTAAAGAATACTCATTTCCTCTCTTATACATGATGGTAAATGGCCCCTCCCAGATTGATCCAAGTTTGCCACTATGGGGAGTTATGCAATTGTGGTAATATAAAACCCTATATGATACTTGGTAAGAAGGTAGAGGAGCTTGGAGCTCATTGGCAGCTTAGCCTTCTTTAGTAACCGTTTTTGCGAGGTTGGTATATTGTATAGGTAAGGCGGAAAGTGGGTACTCATCCATGCAAGAGTATTCCTTCTTGCTGGGTTCTTCATGGGCTAGAACTTGGGGACTTCATAATTGAGCAGTGACAAGAACCCTTGTTTCATATTGATAATGCCATCGTATTCAATCATAAACTGAGTACCTATAAGCATATCATAAGCGTTATTTCCCAAAGCCACTGCAGGGGCAATAGAATAAGCTTCCCAATATGAATGGGAAGGGACAAGTAAGCACCTAGTGCGCGGGTGTTGTTAGGACCAGCGGTTCCAAAGTCTTTGTTGTACTCCAAGTCAGGTGCAAGTTTGATCTTTTTCATCAACTTGGAGGAGATTACATTCACCGGGGAGCCTGTATCTAGGATAGCCATCACCTGAACCTTTTGGATAACCACTTCGACCTTCATAAGTAACTCCTCCAAAGTGGGAGATAACGCTAAGACCTCACTAAGATGGAAATGGGAGGTTAATTTGCACGCGGTCTCAGGGTAATTTTCCTGGATGGACTGCATGGTATGGCCATGCTGGAGAGGGCGAATAAGGTGAGACAACACCTCATCTGCATCGCTAGTAGTATCAATAATGACTGGCTCCCATAGAACTTGGCAGATCTACATCTCTCAGGTATGGTGGCTTCATCTACTCCTCCAGCATTCAAGCGATTGGGGACTTCCACTTCTGCAGGTACTCCTACAACATAATAGCTGACCTCATCCGTACCCCCCTCAGAATCATCCCCTGGGGTATTAGTAATGCGAGGTAAAGAAATAAGTTGTTTAAATTAGTCAGGCACATGAGATTTGTCAGCAATAGGTGTGCCTTTCCCTACGCTGACATTGCTTTTCCCTGCTCCTGTTCCTCGGCGTCAGCTTTCTTTTCCAGCACACAGCCTCCTTGTGTCCAAAATTGTTGCAGTATTTGCACTGAGGGCGTTCAAACCGTTTTTCTTTGAGGTTTTGCTCTTCAGGGCCCATTATCTGAAGGGGCTCCTTCTTGTCTTCAGTAGCTAAGGCCCAAGGCTTAGGCTTTGAATCCTCAATGGTTAAAACGCGAGGACGAGATACTGCTCTGCGTAAAACTTCAGGCTTATGGAAATCTGCGACATCTATTAACGCCTCCTTGATGTCTTGAATGGTATGGAAATAGCTTTTTAACTGAAGAGATGTGCATCGCTAGCAATGGGTAAGTAGCCACTCCAGTCAAAAGTGCGGCTACAGCATCATCCAAAGTCAACATCTTTGAAGTTAACAACGTCTGTGCTTCCATATAAAATCGTTCCATAAGGGCGACAACTAACTCTCCTTTTCGGATACTCATACGCATAAAAACTTGCTTTTTCATACTCAAAGCCTGTTTTTAATTGAACGTGTTTATGAGGGCCTCTTTAACTTCAAACCAAGTGCTAAGAGCATCCATATGTGGGACCATCACCTCCTGTGCCATGCGGCCCAAACAGGAAAGGAAATGATTGGCCTTCTGACAATCAGTCGCCCCTTCCATAGCTGCTTCATAAAGGTATAGAAAATGAAGCAATGCTACCCTCGCCGGGGATAAACTTGTTTTTAAACGTTGGTTTGAATGAATTATAGTCATTCCCAGTAAGGTTATGAATAGCTGAAGCTTCTGCTTCTGAGGTTTCAAAGCAGTAGCTTAACTGATCAATGGTCCACAAAAGGAGATCGAACTGGTCATGCATGGCTTCAAGCAGGGTTTCCATTTTAGAGAGGGCTTCTAGGGGCCCTGATTCACATAGTCTCAGTCGAGCTTCAATCTCAGATTTATGAGTTTCAAGATATTCCACTCAGCTCTCCATTGCAGTGACTTGAAAATGGAGTTGTGACACCATTGAGCTTAGGTTTAATTGAGCAGTTTAACACAGCTTTCACGTTGTTCTTCAGATCTCTTTCATTTGTTTACACCCTTCATCATCACGAGAGTGAGAGCTGGGGCCTTGTACTCCCTCCTTAATCTGTTCATACTTCCGCTCAACCTGCGTTAGTTGACTAAATACTTCCTTCAACAGCACAGGGCTTTCCAGCAAAGCTTTTACCACTTTTGCTTCAGTTTCGCATTCAGTCAGGCAACGTGCCAAATATTTGGTATTTTCAAACGAAGCTTTGAGAGCTACCTCCTTTTCTAGATGAACAACCTTGGCCGCGAGGGTGGTGGTGGCGCTAGATGGTTCAAGCAACAGATGACGTTCAAGCTCATCAACACGCGAAAAGGCCTGAATTAACTGTTGCTCCACCACAGCCACATGCTGTTCATATCCCTCTTGAAGGACGGAGTCAGGGGCTAAAATGTCATGGTGCATTTACTCATTGTGCTATTCAAGTTCTTTAGCAAACTCCTCCAGAAACGAGCGGGTGCTAGTGGTGGAAGCGTTCAGTTTATCCCAGAATATCTTCATGGCCTCCTCAACATATTTTACAATCCCAGTGTTCGTAGTAAGTCAATCATGCAGCTGTATGATGAAGTTACGATTAGCTTCCACACCAGATCTAACTGCTCCAAGAAGTTCAGAGGTCAGTTGGTACGACTTATCATAAGCTAGATTCAAAGCTGCATGAGTATCTAGGTGTCAATGTAACTCTTTGTGATGTCCGGCTAAGAGATGCATCATGTGTACCAAGGCAGGGTGAGCAAACTTGCGTACATAGGTGGTAAAATTTGTAAGATGACCATAGGTCTCTGGGAGGACACTAGTCTCTTAGAGAAACAAGTGGTGTTCCTCAACCACCGATGCTTGTTTGTGGGATGCAATGTCACCAGGGTTAAGGATGCCATGAGTAAGGTCTCTCACAGCTTCAGTAACTGGCCAGGTGATGCAATGAGACTCAGGTATTAATATGCGCTCAAATTGCTCTTCTTCAAACATCAAAGCAGTAGGGCTGTATATTTGATCATCATCTTCAGTCCCCTCCCCATTTTGCACCCGATGGGTGACATTCTCCATTTCTTTAATACTTACTAAAGTATTCAGGGTGACCCCCTGTAGTGAGCACCAGTTTTTGGGATCTGCCAATGGATGCCACAAATATTTTGTTTAAAGTCAGAAATTTACTTTTTAATAAAAGTAATAGATAACGCTTTTTAAAAGCTATTAAGTTTTTTATTGTTTAAGCGGGGCAAAACCAAAAGAAGGTCCTTTTCTCAATACTAGTATTTCCTATTAAAAAAACTAGTTCAGATTTTAAGACTATGGGTATTTGAGGCAAAAGTATATATAGCTGAGTCATCTAAATTAGGAAATATAGGCTTTCGGCCTATCAGATCAAAGATAAATATTTTGAGGCAAAACTGACCCGTGTGGTAACGAATTGATGAATTGTATCCAATCACCAGTGAGTAAAATCTTCTCACCTCAGCAGTGGTCAGACTCATGTGGTAATGATTGATTAATTTGCACCCTATTATCATCGAGTAAAATCTTCTCACCTTGACAGTGGTCAGACTCATGTGGTAATGATTGGTTAATTTGCACTCTATCTTTGTTGAGTAAAATCTTCTCACCTTGGAGGTGATCAAACCCATGTGGTAACAAACACCCCAAATTTGGTAAAAAGTCAGAGTAATCCTATTATTTGTTATTACCTTATTAAGCCAATTTTAGTTATAAACCATATTTTTCTAATAGTTAGGATTACACAGAGAATCCACCAAGGTCTTTTTGCTGTGGGTACTCATATCATTGATAACCACAATATTACTTGAAGATCGGGCAGGTGATGGGCCAATAGTGGTAGCAGATTCAGGGGCACTCATACCTCAAACATTCTTTTTCATAAGTCAAGAAGGAGATTGTCTGACAGTCATTGCAATGCACATGTCAGCTTCTTCTAAATAGCCTGCCCTGATCAGCATGTAAGCTTCCGTGTAATTTAGTCAGTGCACTCTGTGGGAGTCCATTATGGAGGAACCCAATAGTCAAGAACTCCACCTATAACTGTGACATTTTGGAGGTAACTTTAAACAGTTGAAGCAAAGTATCCTACACTTCTTGGTAGGTAACTGAGCCACTTGGAAGGTAGCAGGTGAAAGATAGGCAATCCTGACATCAAAGGCAGATATCATCAGTTTAGCTTTATGCCTATCTGAAGCGCCTTCTGCTGCAAAATCAAAATGTTTAAAGAAGCCGTGGATATTCCCATTATGATCAAATGGAGGCAGTTTCTTGATACTGACCTCCTCTCCCACTCATAGACCCAACTTTTTCTGGGGGCGTACTGAGGAATGGGTTGAGACCCATAAGCTGTCTCTCAATGAGGATCTGGTCAAGCGGTGGTCGAGATATCCACTGCTTTGGAGTTAGTTTGGCCCTCTGTGGTGGGCAGCACTGCCATCACTTAAAGGAATTGACTTTTCAATTCATAACCATATCTTAAGCTGCCTTCCCTGGTGTAGTAACACCTGCCAGCATCAATTTTCTCGTCATATAGTTCCCCATGAGCAGCTCCCTGACGTTCTTTCTCTTACCATTGAGGTGGCTGGGAGGTACCAGTCAATTTCCACTCTAAAAATGTAGACATTTGGTAGTGTCATCTAAAAATTTTGCGAGCTGCTTGTTTTATTGTCCCAGAATTTTATTTGGCTAAGCGTGCTGCTGAGCTGTTGAATAACGGCGTTAGGGTTTGATTAAGTTTATCCTGAATTTTGAGCACATCATCTAACGTGAGTTAGAGCTTCTTATACTCGTCTGGTGCAGTGCTTTGTGAAGGTTCTCTGTCAAGGCAGGTCTGATGAGACATGGCAGTCAACTGGAGATTTTCGTTTTTGTGGTTGATTGATGGGGCCCCTTAGTGATCACCACTGTTATAATTTTGGGAAATACCGTTAGGATACGATGTAAGGGTTACTCAGGTCAACCCTCTAAACCACTTACAAATGATGTAAGATATTTTAGTTCTATAAACACTTGAATATATAAATAAGGAGCAATTGCCCTGACAACACTTTATTTTGTCTAATAGCAACAATTTCTTACTTTTCCGCTCTCATTAAATTATTAAAGACCTACTCTCTCAATTGCCTTTTTCACTTACTTCAGCAACTTTGGATGATACCATTACCTTAGCTTTAATTATTCTGTTTCGCCAATTCTCATTGGTTTTGAGATGGTATCCTTCAATTCTCTATCATCTTAGTTTGAGGCAAGCTAAATTATATTCGTCAAATGTTGACATCGCCTTATCACTTTATTTGTAGGCGATCCAATATCTATTCGTTATGTCCCAGTATAGCCTCATTTCATGGCGCTCAAATACACATAATAGAATCCTAATAATTGGATTCTTGTCAATCTGCCGCAAATCTTCAGGGCTTATAATCCAACCATATCAGAAGCTTGAAAGAGGTCATCAAGTAGTTATGGATTACCACAACTTGAACAATCTCACAAAGAAGGATAGCTATCCTATCCCCTGTATTGATAACACAATAGCCCAACTCTCAGGTCAGCCTACTTTTCTGCCATGGACTTGACTAGCGGTAACTGTCAAAAAAACTTTTTCCCCAAAATAAGGAGAAAAGCGATTTTGTTTGCAGTGAGGGTCTCTTCCAACCTACTCACCTACCACGAGTATTGTGGAACGCTACCACCATTTTCCAGAGAACAATGGATCATATCTTGCAGGACCTTACGTTAAGCTGCGTCAGCATCTACTTGATGATATCTTGGTGTTTTCCAAGACCTTTAATAAATTTTTTCCACTTATAGGAAGCTTTCAAACGCTGCGGACCTCTAACATTAAATTGAAGCCATCAAAATGTACTTCTTCCTGAAAAAGCTGGATTTCCTTGTGACACGTCATCTTTCAAGATGGGATTCTACCTTTACAAATAAGATCTCAGCTATAGCTAAGATGCTGGCGCTCAAAACCCCCTGTGACATCAAGGTATTTTTGGGCATGATGAGGTATTACCATCAATTCCTCCCCAAGTTCGCCCAGCTCAGTGAGCTCCTCTTCCGCCTCTTGGCTAAGAACACTCCATTTCATTGGGGTGCGGAACAAAAAGCGACGTTTTTGACCCTGATAGAGTTATTAAAGAATGGCTGATCCTCCGCCACACTGACTATTTCAGCCTTTATGCTGTTCACGATTGACTCTGATTACGCCATTGAAGCTATCTTGGCACATCTGGATGAACATGTGGTCTATCATCCTGTTTCCTACTAAGCAAGATTTTCTCCAAAGCTGAACGCAACTACAGCGTCACTGAGAAGGAGTGCCTTGCTTTACTGCTAGCTGTGAAGTACTACCACCCCTTCTAATATGGGACTTCCTTAAAAGTGCTAACTGACCACGCATTCTTAAAGTGGTAGCAGAATATGAAGGACCCCACAGGACGGTTGGATAGCTGATATTTGAATCTCTAACTCTAAAAATGAAATTTGAACATTGGGCAGGAACTAGCCATATGAACGTTAATGAGTTGAAGTGGCTTCCTGCCCTTCTTTTGGATAATAATGAAGCTGTAAGGTTAAAGCACCTCCTGATAACTCCTGATGCATTGGGAGATGATTATACCTGTGCAAAAAGTGCTAGCTCGCCAATCCCAAACCAGGGTGGAAAGTGGGAAGCTATATAAGCAAGTAGGGTGTAAACTGGTTGCCTTATCTCCGACCATCTGAGCGAGTACCTGTCATTTTGGAGTCCCATTCTATTTTAGGTATAGTAGGGTATGGAAGACATATAAGTGGGTTGAAGAGCGCTATTACTGGGAGGGCATCATGGAGACCATAACTGAGGTCCTGGATGCACGTCTGACCTGCGAAAAACAAAAATAGCTTCAAGGCCCATTATCAATATCAGCCCACTACGCCTCAACAACCCTTTTATACCATAATTTTAGACGTGGATGGATCTCTACCCGAGACAGCTGAGGGAACTTGGTATATTCTGGTCGGAATTGATCATTTGATCAAGTGGTTTTAAGCTATGTCTCTCCATGCTCAAATGGCCAAGGCCACAGCCACTTTCCTTAAACAATATATTTTTTCTCTACATGGTTGCCCCCAGGTTCTTCTCTGTGATAATGGAAAAAACTTCACCTCCAGAGTGGCGAAGATCCTCACTACTACCATGGGCATGCAACAGTTCTTTTCGGCCCCCTATAACCCCTCAACCAAATGATACTGTGGAGAGAGCAAATGAGACCCTGGTTCTATATTATGTAAAAATGGCCACTTCAGAACCCCTTTACTTTGATCAGTACTTGCCTAGAACCCTCATGGTCTACCATATCAGTTAAAATAGTATCTTTAAGATGTCTCCTTTTTATATGTTGTATGGAAGAGAACCTGGTGTGCCAGTATTATTAGCCAAAGATACACAGTGCATTCAAAAAGTTCCGGGACTAACCTCATAAAGACACAAAATTACAAATAAATAAACTTATTTTTATCATAATTTAACATACAACCTTCACTCTCTATACATAATTATATTGCTAAAACAATTGTTAAAAGGTATGCACATAGTTCCTATTTTGTATAACCATGTTTAAACCAGCTGTCACGTTCTTCTGAATTGTCTCTACTTTATCAAAAGGATGAACCTTCAGTGCCACCTTCAGATTAGAAAACATAAAGAAGTCGGACAGAGCCAAATCTGGTGAATAGGGTGGATAATTATAATCTGAAGGTTGCACTGAAGGTTTATCCTTTTGATAAAGTAGAGACAATTCAGAAGAATGTGGCAGCTGTTTTAAACATGGTTATACAAAATAGGAACTATGTGCATACCTTTTAACAATTGTTTTATCAATATAAATATGTATAGAGAGGGAAAGGTTGTATGTTAAATTATGATAAAAGAAAGTTTAGATATTTTTAATTTTGTGTCTTTAAAACGTTAGTCCCAGAACTTTTTGAATGCACTGTGTACCTTCTATGATAGGACTGACCCTGAGCATGCCATGAAGAAGTTGGCCCAACACATCATTCAGTTACAATAAGATGCTAAGACTAATTTGGCCAAAACAATCACAAAAAAGGGTCAAGCCACAGATGAGCTCCGGCCCCCTCTTCCTTCCTTACAAGTATCTGAATTAATTCTTTACTATCACATTTTTATCATCTCTTGAAGGGAGAAAATAGGGTCTATTTGGGAACCACCTTTTGTAGTCACTTACAAGTTAGGGGAGGAGTACTCCATCAAATCCCTTGCTACTAAAGTCAATGTTAACCAAATTCATGGCTGGTTCTTGCAGCCTTATTCTTCCCTGACATTCTTGAAGAGAGTGAGGTTGGACCATTACAACTTTGATACTGCAAACAAAGTAATTTGGTTTTGATTTAGCTAGAATTAGCCAAAATACCATAGTTGATTCTTAGTGGAACATTAGTGATTGTGGAATACCCTTGCCCCACTCCTCAGCCTAATTGCCCTATAGCTAGTAGCAGGATTGAGCTGAAACTGTGGCAAAATTGGTGAGCTGGTTCTAAGGGTTTTCTTCATTCCCCTTATAATATAGTTCAACCACCTACGCCACAACCACCCCCTTTTATAGCCTTGGGAAAGGTCTCAACATATATAAATATTTTCTAATCCAGTGATATGCTTAAGTATATAAAAGCGTTACCTCAAAGATATATTATACCTACAACTGATCTTGCATTGGCTGTACCATCAAAGAGATGTGATCCTGGAGAGCTTTGATAAGCCTGTTGTAAATTTTGGTGGTATATCAGAGATAAGGCAAAGTGGTTTTGCACAGGGTTAATCCCACTGAGCAGTAGTACCTATGATATGATGATCGTCATCCTCAAAACAGGGTAATAACTTTAATAAATATGGAAGATAGCCCCAAATACACTCTTCTTATTTAATTTAATATATACATTAGATCCCCTCTATCTCGCTCACTTGAAGCTACTAAGAATCCTCCTCCTTCAAAATATCTGACTCTCTTATGACTCAGCATTTAGTCAACACCAACCATTTTTCTTAAAATATTCATTCTGCCATATTCTTATTGGTTCTTGCAGAGTTTTATATCTTAAAATCCCTAATCACCTAGTTTGAGGCGATTCATCAACTATCCATATTGCTTTGACATCTTTTAATCACCTCATTTGGAAGTGATCTAAATAACCATCCATTCTAACCCAATATCACCTCAATCTAAGGATCTTGAATAATTGTAACTCATATCATGATTGGCATATTCTACCCATTCTGCCATAGCTACTTAGGGCTTATCGTCCAGTCATATCAGAATCAAAACAATACCCCCTTGACTAGATTATAAGTCTCCTAATTTTTTGTATGTGTCAGGTTCTGGTGGTTTGACACGAAAATAATCTCTCTGAAAACCAACAGATTGGACCAATTAGCCTCCTAATACTCGAGCTTATACTCAAGTTCACAACTTAATGCTTATTGCAATTACATAGCTCAAAATGATTATCTCAACGTCAATTCAATCTGATTATTCTATCAAAAGCTCATGCTGAATAAACTCACACATTCAGGCTGATCATTGTTACAACAAAACTCAGAAAAAAAGTCCTGATTAAATAGAAAAAGATTAAATAATCAGAATAAGAATTTGTTTGGGATTGACCCAAAATTAAATATAGATTCCTTGGACAAATAGACGTAAACATAATCATTTTCACGCCATAGTGCGAAATTCATATGTTGATCTTCATAATTAGCATGATAGCACTTACATATGGACCGCCCAAATGGGTTTACCTAGTGCTATTGAAAGAGGCCTGCTGACATCCTGATTAGGGGTGCATATTTTTTCAATTGTTGCAAAAATTTCACAGAGGATGTATTTCATCAGCAATATAACAAAAATTAAATCAAAAAAATCCTAGGTGAATTTTTCACGTTCTTATTGCAATTTTTGTCCCTGAAATCCCCACAATTTTGAAAATATTTTGACACCAATAAAAGCAGTAATAAGTCTCAGTCATGACAGTTTAAGGGACAAACTGAGGTGGAAAACAATATTTTGAAATGTGTGCTTAAATGTGGCCAGGAGATGCCTTAGAGGTATAAATACAACGTTAGGCTTAATGAATGATTATTAAATATAATCTAATAAAGATATACATTATCTCTTCCCTGGTTTGATCAGAATCTCTCCTTTAAGTGTGTCATTATGCTGTAATTACAGAATTCTCAGCTTGTAACTAAAGCTGCTTGGTTGAAGTTCCTGATTATGAAGCATTATTTGAGCCCAATATCATCCAGAAGAGTTGGGGTTATTTATACACGCCAAGTGAGTTTCAAAAAAGTCTAATTATGATAAGCCACAGGAAAACTAAGGATCATTCAGCCAAACAACAGCCAAATTAATGGCTCAGTATTTTAATTATCAAGCGAGCAATCCTCAGAACTTAACAACTGGTGCTCATTCAAAATCTGTGGCACTCTCTGATATATATTTACATAAACAGTTTCTCACGGGTTCAGCCAAATGAGAAAGTGACAACAAGATAAGAATTTAGCAACAATGAAATCTCAGATTATTTTAAACCAGCCGCCAAGGCTCTGATGCGGGAAACTCTTACTGCTAGGATCTTAGCACAGTGGGGGAGCTCATGACGTTAAACAAGATTATAATATCTTACATCTGCAAGCTTAAAATCTATGCTAGAACTCTATATCAGGGTTTAGGATTGGTACTTTACAATTTGCTCCCTCCTTTGGCCTGTTCTACTATCTTAAGGATCAGGCGCTCAAGATAAAGATATATATAAGCAACTGAAGCTCAGCCATAGACTCTCTTGCCAAACGTCTCACAGACAGTCAAGCAACTAACGAATTACTGATTATCTTTGTCCAACCTCAATTAAGTATGCTTAGCGAATTATTGCTAAAAAATATTTGGAAATCACGGAAATCTACCATGTGCAAGGGGAGGAGCAATCTTCCTAAAATGCTCTACTAGACAAATCAAATTGCAGTTTACTGAAGTCCAAAAAGCAATTGTGGATAATATGGGGCTTGTCAATGAAGCTCATGGGAGACTAAACAAACTCAAGTAGCTATTAAACGAAGGAGTCAAAAAGATAGCAGCAGAATTTCTTGCTCATCATGGGCTATCACATGAATGGGCACAAAACATGAATAACCGTTGTCAAAAACTGGATACTCATTCTATTTTCCATTATCTCAATTGGAACGACTCATTATACATGCCACTTCAGGTGAAGAAATTACCTGGACTTAATTGCAAAGCACGATGATTGTGAGAATTATGCCTGAGCAGAATTGAATGTTGTGAACAAAAGTATTGACGACCTGGCAGCAAAACCTGCCATCCCAAATAAAGATAAGGATGATGCTTTGGGAAAAAGGTTTTCAAAAATTTGGATGGCTGCGTTGAGATTGCAGTCCAAAAACACTGAGCTTACTCAGGTATTTGGGAACTCAGAATGCAGTTATCAACTAAAAATATCCCAAGTAGACAGTATGAACAAAGACATTAAAGCATAACTTCTAATCAAGCTTTATTCAAAGGAGAGTTGAGAACCAAAAAAGAATTTAAATCACTCAAAAAGCAAAGCAGTCAGTGCATAAATTAATATTTAAAAAAAGATAAATAGTAAAAGGCTCTGCTCATTTGGCCAAAAAACAGTTGAAAAACAACTAAGGGCTGTATTTAAGCATCAGAATCCAGTAGTTTGGAGCAATATAATGAAAATGAATTAATGGAAATCGATACTGATGCAGAAACTGATTTTTCAAACATCCGCCCTATGCCTAGAGTTTTGGCATCACTCCTGACTCCAGATACTCCCTAACGGGAAAGAGGGCTAATTATAAAAAAGGATACATCTAGACACAAGAATAAGTACATCCCCTATGCCTGAAACAGGGTGAGATAACTTTAAACCATTAAATTTACTGAGGTTCAATAAGGATGGGAACGTTCACTCTTTTCTCAAGCTATGTGTAAAACTAATGAAAAAGGCGTCAGACCATGCAAAAGGATCAGCACTGATCAACTCAGTTGATGCCCATACCTGTGACCTCTTTATGCCCTTTTTGAATCATTAATCCTATATGTATTCTAAAATTGCAGTGATAAAACATTTTGGAGAGCCTGGGAAAATAGAAGCCTGAAAAAGAGAGCTTCTTAATATTAAATTCAATAATAATAAGACTATTAAGGAATTTGTAGACAATTTTTTTCATGAGGCACAGGTTCTGCTTGGGTGTAATGCATTAGATAAGTTTGACGCTATGATTTCAATGGAACATGTAGTTATGCCCTTCTGTGAAAGAGAAAAATTGTCATGATACATGCATTCAATGGAAACATGGAAACCAAAAGAGCTTACCAATTACTTAAGAAGTTGTTCTCATAGTTTTGATACACCTAATTGGCCCAAGGAAAAGCAAAAATTTCGATCTTCAGGCCTAAAAAACAAATTTATGTCCAAACGGGGGAAACATTTTCGAACTAAGAACCAAAAAACAAGCAAAAGCAGCAAATAGTGCCAATTACATTTCACAACTGTGGTTGTAAGGGACATTTTGCTAGCCAATGCTACAGATGGTCCAGCAAAAAGCCTGGGGTCAACGTTGCTCTAGAAATCAACAGTGACAGAGAGGTGGGAAAAGAGTAGGTGGAGTAGAGGCGGAATGCTCTAACTCCAACAATGTTCAAACTATTCCACCGATCCTGGAAAGCTCTTTAAGGCTGAAGATGTCACCAAAGATAGCCACAATATTGTGGCTAATGATGTCATAATGGTCACTACTTGGGCCACAGAAAAGCAACTAAACCCTTGAAAACTACCAAAAAAGCCTGAGCAGAAGTATAAAAACCTTACGCAAAACAGAACATTGATCTGGGTTTAGACTTCCACCTGATGTTAAACTGACTTACCTTCACTCAACAACGTAAAAGTAGCCATTCCCATGAATTATTAGCAGATAACTTCCCAGATATTTGCTCTTGTCTGAAATCACACTTGGAATAGGGCAGCAGTCACAGTGATCACACAATAAATACCTTTAAAACTACTATAAATGTAATCATGTGGATATAGAAGTAGACAAGGTGTGAGTCCAGGCCATTGTCTATAGTGGTACTCCTATCAATATAGTCAGCAAAAAGTTGGTTAAAAAGGTGAAGAAAATCTTTCGATGTTGCCCATTATCAAGAATATGGTACAGCTGGAGAGCATAAAATTGTATTTCTGGGCGCATACAGTACCCTAACTCTCAGATTCGGATCTACTGTAGTGACAGCAACTGCTATAGTGTTGTCAAAAATGAACTATGATATTCTAATTGGGACTGATTTCCTAATGAAATATGGAGTTCTTACCAATCATAAAGATGATACTCTCGCCATTATTGTCCAGGGCTATCCCGCTTTACAATAACCAGGATGGGGCAGTTGAGAAAAAGAAACCCACCCTATTCATAAATCTGTCCTACAAAGATGAAATAGTCCCAATTGAGCATGTCAAAGCGTATTCAAAGATAAAAGAACTACCACTTAGATCAAAGAGTCAAAGGACATCCCACTTTGGTCAAATCTGCACATTCCTATACCATTCAGAGATCAAGTAATCGTCCTGATGGGACTAACAGTTAGTATTCTGGAAGGACTTTACGGTGAAGTATATCAACCATGGTTTAAATCTCAATTTTTTCAAAACATTGCCCCTGGTATTACATTCCAGGCCATGGAGAAATACAAATCTTGTGTGCAAACCTGCAAAATCAGCACATCTTCACCAGTGACATCAAACAAGTTCATTTCAACGTCTGTTCCCTACCTCAGAAATTTACTCATTCCAAAGTTTGGAACTTTTGTCAAATTAAGGCTCCCCAATAAGGACCTACTCAGAATAAATAATGTCATCATTATGGCTGATTTAAGAAACCTGATCAACTCTGAGATAAGCCAAGCTCAGGAGTTATCATCTAAATATTAAGAAATATTTGCACAAGATGATTTTGACTTGGAATGTGCTAGAGGGTGTCACGCACAGTATCAATACCAGGGATCATAAACCATTGAGATTATTCCCGATTAGATGCTCAAAACATCTGAAGAAGCTGTATCTAAAGAGATTAAGGAACTCCTCAATAGTGGCATGTTAGTACCTTCAAAAATTCCATGAGCAGACCAATTTAAGTTGCAAAGAAAAAGGATGGAAGTGATGAGATAGTTATTGATTATTAAAAGTTAAAACATCAAAAAGAAGTACTCATACCCTCTACCATTAATTGAGAATGCCTTTGTCAGGCTAGGGGGCGCAAAGTTCATCTTGCAATGGACCTCATCATCAGGTATCAAAAATAGATCTTCCCAAAGAGGAGGTGAGAAATGTGCAAATTTATTTTAAAAGGGCATGTTCCAGCTGCTGAGAATGCCTCAAGGGCTCTGCAATGCCTCAGCTACCTTCTAAAGGGCTATGGACACAGTTGGTAATCGGCGGAATCCTGGGGATACACCATAAGAGGTTTGCACAGGGTTTAGCCCACTGAGCAATAAGACCAACAATATGATGATTGTGGCCTTTTAGTAACAACAAAATAAATGTTTTTAAATCAAACTATGGGGCACTTGCTCCCACTTTAATACTTTATTTATATCTAAAATCTCCTTTTATCCTCTTCTATCTTCTCTTCTCTTCTTCTTAAACAATGACCCTCCTCTTGATCGCCCATCTCGCTTATATTACAGCGGCTTGGACAATACCTCTCATAGCTTGACCTATTAAGCTCCACCGACAAAAGTTTTGGCTGGTTAATCTCAAATTTGCTATCGCCTTAATTGTAGGTGATTTAATTTGTAAGCATCAAATATTGTCATCACCTTAATTAGAGGTGAACCAATAATAAATCATTATATCCAATAAACCCATAAATCCCAATATCGCCTTGCTTCAAAGAGCTTTAATTACCATTACCACTATAATTCTAATGGATTCCATAAATTTAGCCATGATGACTTCAGGCTTATCGTCCAATCATATCAGAATTGTGACATTACCCCCTCCTTGACTGAACGATAAGGCTCCTATTGCTTGTATGGTCAGAGGAACTTCACGTGTACCCAGTTAATAATTTGACCCCCTAGAGGTTCCTTAATGGTGTAGGCGTCAACCCCAGTTTTCTCAATGATCTTAAATGCACACTCCATATGCTAGCAAGCTTGTTTCTTCTTCAAAATCCATGTTGGTCATGAAACAGGACCAATTCCCCACCCCAAACTGTGGAAGACTGCGGCGTCTACATTGGTCAGCCACATGATCCTGAACCTTCTTGGAAAGGCTAGTAGAATATACCTCAGTTTGGAGCTTGATCAGCGTGTTCATTAAGGAAGACAAATAGTGGTGGGGTTTGACTCCTCTGGTATCCTCAATGCAGGAATAAAGCAATGCAGGCAGCGCTGGATGTCATCCATATAGCAATTGAAATGGACTCTTACCAGTTGCCAAGTGGTAGCTGATATTATATGCAAAGATATCGATGGATAAAAGGGTGCTCCAATAAGATGGCCGCTCATTTCTAAGCTTGTGTAGAATATTTACCAAGGTCCCATTGACCCGTTCCACCATATTGTTAGATTCTGGGTGGTTGGGGGTAGTTAAAACCCCGCGGATTGCCATGATCTTGCTCAACTTGGCCAATATATGGGCTGTGAAATTGGTTCCATTATTCATTATCTAAATTGGGGGCAACCATGGCGTTGTATGATGCACTCTAGGATGAACTTGCAGTAGTGAAAGCCCTAAATCCTTGATAGCCCATGCTTCCACCCATCTTGGCAAATGGTTGATGGCTACTATTATAATTTGGAGCGGTTTGCGCCAGTTGGCAGCAGCCCCACCACATCTATCAAAACTGTATGCCATGCGAACTGAGGTTTAACTAGCTGGTATGTGGTCTTCCGGTGGTATGGTTTCTCCACTTGGCACTGATGGCAACAACCAACCATCTTGAGCACATCATAGTGCATACTCTCCCAATAGTAGTGGGGTCGCAAGAACTCCAGCATTTTCTTTTTTTTAGTACTAGATGGTCCCAAATACAGCATTTTCTTTAACCCTCCATGACCTACCACTTTATGGGAATCTATTATTATTGCAGCTTGGAAGAGGGTTTTTGGAAACTCAGCTTTGATTCCACAATCCGCTTATATAATTCCCCATTGCGCAAGAAGGTATCCTGCATAAGCCCATCTAAGACTTTGATCACGGATGGCAGCTCATCGTGATATTTGCCTGCAATCATTTTTTTGTACATGATATCTGCCACATCCGCTGTAATGGTGACCGTGGGTAATTTGGAAAGACAATCCTCATTCTGATGCTTCGCCCCCAGCCAATGCATGATCTCAAGATGATATGCTTGGAGCTTCAAAGCCCCTCATGCGAGCAGCCCCTCAAGTTCCTGCAGATTTTGTGGCCAGTGCAAGGAGGCATGATCCGTTACCATTTTGAATTTCACCCCATGAAGGTAGACCCAGAATTGTTTATATGCATAGATTATTGCTAAACAATCCCGCTCAGTCACAGTGTAATTCTGTTCAGGGCCAGTATAACTGCGGCTGCAATATGCCATGGGGTGCTCCACACCATCATCGTCTTTTTGGGATAACACAGCCCCTACAGCAGAAAGTGAGGCGTCCATTTGCACAATATATTCTTTTTTGAAATAGGGGTATTACAAAACAGGTGCGCTAGCCAATGCAGTTCATAATACATTAAAAGCGGTTTGGCATTGATCCATCCAGGTGAAGGCAGCGTTCTTCTTAAGTAGCTCAAAGAGTGGAGCCCCATTACAGCTGAAGTTGGGAATGAACCACCAGTAGTAACCGACCATCCCCAAGAACACCTGGATATCCCACTTATTATGTGGCCGAGTCATCTGGTGGATGGCTTCCACCTTGGTCGGCTGTGGACTAAGCTCCTTGGAGTCTACCACAAAGCCGAGGTATTCCATTTTTCCTTGAAAAAGTGACACTTTATGGGCTTAATCTTGATATTAGCTTCAGCTAGGTGGCGAAATACTTGCTCCAGGTGTCCAAGATGCTCCGTGAATGTCCACAAAAATATGTTGATATTGTCAAGGTAGACAAGAACACAAGACAGCTTTAAGTCACCAAAATAGTGTCCATGGCCTGCTGGAATGTAGCTGGGGCGTTGCACAAACCCTGTGGCATAAGTGTAGGCTGGAAAAATCCCTTTGAGGTAAATATAGCGCACTTTTCTTGTTCCACTGCTAACAACTCGATCTGCCAGTATCCTGATATCAAGTCCATGGCTGAGAAATACTTGGCCCCAACTAAACAATCTAAAGCGTCATCAATACGTGGAAGCGGGTATAAATCCTTTTTTGTAATACTATTAAGCTTCTGATAATCGATTACTACCCAATTGGAGCTATCTTTCTTTTTTAAAATGAGCACTGGAGATGCCCAAGGACTCTTCGACGGTTCCAACATTCCCTGGTCCACCAAGGCCTCTATTTATGCAGTTACAACTTCTTCTTCTGCCTTTGAGCGTCGGATAGGTCATGACTTAATAGGATGGTGGTCTCCTGTGTCCGCCTGATGCATGACCCCGCAAGCGCAACCTTAGTCATGGTCATTGGTTGCAAAAATGCTGTGATATTGCTCAAACATATCCATCACCCTGTCCTTCTGATCTTTAATAAACTAGTTAACTTCTCCCGCAGAAACACCGTCAGTACACTGAGGGAGGTTTTGAAGGCAAGCCAAGATCTTCCCATGAACCAAAGTCATGTACCTGGTGGACCTCATCAATTGGGATCAGGTGCAGGTAAGCCACCACTTGGTGCCACTAAACCTTCATCACCTCCTTCCGTAGAATTGCTATCAACACCTTCATTTCCCCCTACCCTGGTAACAGTAACAAGAAGCCACATGTGGTTTGAGCCGCGATTGGTAATAAGGCCCCACAACCTCCCCAAATAGACCTTTTGGAATAACAATTTCGAGCTCTGTCCCAATTATGACCTGATACCCAGAAAGGGATAATCCAAGCCATTGCAGCTTGTAGCGGAATCCCTTTGTATTCATAAATCTAGTTTGGAAGCAGTCAGATCCTCCACTTCATCCGTTGATATTTTACAGAAATTACATCATCGTTATAAGCAAGATTAATTTGCCCAGAGCGGATTGGGTCCTCTGGAACTCCGTGGGAAGTAAAATAGATAGGGATCTGTTGTCCCATTATACTGATGGTTTCATCCGCCATATTACCCACAACCCCAAAGTGCTGCATAAATGCAGCCCGATCAACATATCTAATGGTAATTAGGCAACACCACAGCTGAAGCAGATATGCCAACAGAACCAAACCTCAAGGGCAATGAGCTATATGCGCCTTCTGACACAGTACTATGGGCCCCCGCAGTTCCATACACTACTTGGTGGTCCACATATGGCTTCAGCGGAAGCTTAGCCACAAGCTTGTTGGATATTATATTGACAGGAGCGCCTGTATCAATTATTGCCCAAATTTTGGTATTCTGTACAATATGTCACAGTAAGTGCATTCCGAATAAGAAGAACCCTTATTGTTTGATACATAAACATTTGAGGGCATTTGATTATCCAGAAAAGGGTGCATACCAGCCTTAACATGAGGATATACTTGGGCAATTTTTTCTACAGGTATCGCCACCTCCACTCCCTTCAAAGCTGCCACATATGCAGAGGGGTCACCACCAATTGTACCATTCCGCTCAAGGATCTGTAGGCATATGGCTTATACTCATCTTTTCAAAACTCCATGTTTGCATTATTGGGGTCTCTTACTTAACTTGAGGCCAAAAGGTGGTAAGGGATTTGTTGATATAGTAATTCCTCAAAGTGGGTCCCTGAGGTGAAACAAGGTTAGTCATGATGTACATCAGGTCTAATTACAATTGAATTAGCGGAAGCGTATTGTCCCATCTCTACTTCGCTTGCCCTTTTCCCTGATAGCCTATATCGTGTCATATGTGAGGGATCAATCAAATAGGGCACCATCATCACATGTTCCCAGTGAGACCGCAGTTAAAGCAACTTACTCCATAGGGCTACATCTGTGCTTAATATAAGTTGGCCCACTTGGAAAGTTATTCAGAAGATGATCGGCATAACCAGACCCAAGTTGGTATTCTGCCGGCTGTTGATAAGCATAGTTAGGGTCAAAGCAGTAGTCAGCCAGTTGTTGCTCAGCAGATATGGGACAGATGGTGAGCTGCGGGGAGTAGCCTGGCATGATCTGCATTGATGAGTTGCTTCCCTCCCCATGGTTAGGGTAGGCTCACCGGCAGTGGGAACCTCCTCAATATTAGGTGGAGGGAATTTTACAGCTAACTGACGTACAAAATGAACAAGTTTAAGGAGAAGTACATCATCCTCTAACAATGAGGCCATAAAATTTTACAGCTCAGGATATGGCTTCACCACAGAGGCCATTTTAATTCATACATCAGCTTCATCTAGAATCCCAGCCCCAATCAACACATGTGCTTCCATTGTAAACTGCTAAGCAAATGCGGTGAGACTCTAATTTGGTTGAAACCTGATGGTCAAAAACTTGGCTTTCCGGTAAGACACCTTAGCTTTTATGCTGAGCAGCCTTATCACTGTCTCCTTGACTTCTTGGTAAGTAACAGAACTGTCTGGAAGGTAACAAACAACTTGATCAGCACTTCTGACATCCAAGGTGGAGATTAACAGTTTTTCCCTGTGCCGGTCTGAGGCACCTTCAGTCATAAACTCAAATCATTGAAGTAATCCATGAGTATTGCCATTACAATCAAAGGCCGGCAGCTGAGAACAGCATACTTCCTGGAGCAGCTTATCTTGTTTTTTGAGCACAGTGTCCAATGTAAGTTTCAACTCTTCATATGCAATGGTCCTATTGTGTCATGCAGATTTCTTTTCAAAGCAACCTAGGCGAGACATAGCAGGCAACTTGATTTTATTATTTTTATTACTGATCAATGGGCCCCATGTAGTGAAAACCACTGTTGGGAAATCAGCGGAATCCTGGGGATACGCTGTAAGAGGTTTTCACATGGTTTATCCCACTGAGCAATAAGACCAACGTTATGATGATTGTGGCCTTTAGTAACAACAAAAAAAACGTTATAATAATAAAACTATGGGGCACTTGCTCCAACTATAATACTTTATTTATATCTAAAATCTCCTTTTTTCCTCTTATATCTTCTCTTCCCTTCTTCTTAAACAATGACCTTCATCTTGATCGCCCATCTCGCTTATATTATGGCGGCTTGGACAATACCTCTAATAGCTTGACCTATTAGGTTCCACTGACACTCGTTTCAGCTGGTTATTCTCAAATTTGCTATCACCTTAATTGTAGGCGATTCAAATTATAAGCGTTGAATATTGACATCACCTTAATTAGAGGCGAACCAATAACAAATCGTTATATCCAAAAAAACCTGTTACTCCTGAACTTTTCTCTCTCGTTGCAATCACTTTTGCAACCTATTCAATTCAAGTCTGATTCTAGTTTGATAATCTCTCAGAGAATAAGTCTGCACCCATGTCAGGGAGCAGCTAGGCAAGTAGGGTAAGAGGAGCAGGTGGTAGGCCCGCAGCCTCAAGAATTTGAAAATTCCCCAGAAACTGGCGGAACTGAAATCTTTTTTAAAGAAGCTGGTGGTCACTATTTCCCCAGAAATCCTCACTTGGCAAGCACGATGCAACCTGTAAATCAACACGCCGCACTACCAGCCACTCTTGTCAGTGGAATACGGAGTCCGCGTGTTTTTGGACATCCAACAAAAAGCTTTTTGGGAAAAATTTTGTGGGGATGTGCAATCTTTTTTTCATGACCGCAGTGTACATCACACCTCACTCCATGTCACACAGTTGGCTGGACCTAGGTTTCAAAAACAAGGAGGCAGCAGATGAGGCTGCTGCAGTGCGCGTAGTGATTGACCTCCCCAAAGGGCAATGGGTCATTGAAACCAAACGCACCAGATGGACAAAATCCAACCAAATTTTTCTCACATTTGACTTTTTCCCTACTATGGTAAAACGTGCTATTTTGGAGCAGCACCTGAAAATTGTCTCACTTTTTATGGCGATATACAATCTTTTGAGATGCAATGCTTTAAGCTGATGCCACACCTGTGTACCGGCAAAGCCATTGCAGTTCTGACCCCAACTGAGGAGATTGCAAAGGACCTAAACCAGATCCTGCACTCCATATATATCGAAATTGAAGGGCATACCACCCACCCTTTCTGGGTAACCGTGGACAGCGCGCCCCCCATCTGCACCCACTGTGATGCATTTGGCAATAAGGCACATGCATGCCCCACCAAGGAGGGCATCACATTCCAAAAGCACCCCTTGGCAGCCATGGCCAGCGGAGAGGCGCACTATGAACCAACTGTAAGCACCAAAGAGGCTTTCTTGTGGGGAGCAAAAGGTTGCTACCTACTGGTAAAAACTATTTCCCCACAAGAGTGGAAGAAGGCCAAGCAGGCCTGTAGGGCCACGGCCAAGGAAGCGGCCAAGGCCACCACCACCATCCCACACTCACAACGCCTGGAGGACATGGAGTTCTTCACGGCAGAAGCAACTCAGGAATTCATTAACCAATTAGACTGGGAAGCCCATGCCGATTGGGCCACTCAATCTGAGGATCTGATGGGTGACTCAATTTCACCTGATCTTTGCTACCAAGCTCCGTCAAAACTGACTTGGGGTCAAACCTACCCAAAAAAAATTTTTTGACCCGCTCATTGGTGCACCAAACTCATCCTACCACAAAAAATTTGTTCGATGTTAGGGAAACAAAAAGAGAAGGCAAAATTTAACACAAACCTTTCTGCAAAAATCAACAAAGCTACCAATAGCGTTGCTGCAAACACCAGCACTGCCATGAAGGGCTGTGGGGATCTAGAGGAGGCTAGTGGGCCCGGTTGCCCACCCCCTTGCACTTAAGGTGTGAAGGGGGAAACCTTCACTTTAGGGACATTGAATATCGCCGGACTCAAGGCCTCGCTGTCCCAGGCTAGGAAATTGAGTTTTTTTTCAAAAAAAAATTTACCCGTGGATATCCTGGCCATCCAGGAGTCACACTGTCTGTGAGGTTCCAAGGATGCTTGGAAAACCATGCTCCTCCCATCCTTATCCTTTTGGTCAGAGCACTGAGGGGTGCTAGTTCATAGAAACAATTTTTTTCAAATTTTTATTGTCAGAATCCTTCCTCAATGGCCAAGTTCTTGTTGTCACTTTCTTGTGGGCCAACGTGGCGCATGCTATTGTCAACATCTATGCCCCAACCTGTGCTATGAGAGCATTGAGAATTTTTCTTGTTGGTCAAATTACTCCCATTACCCCCTGACCCTTTTGTAGTTGGTGACATGAACTTTTGGCTAAACACACCAACGGACTGTTGGCCTTCCTCCTCCCACGCCCCCCAGGGTCACATAGAACTTTGTGTTCTAAAGACCACCCTTGGGTTAATGGATGCATTGCCGCGGCGAGCCCCGCTGCTCAAAAACATGATGCACTCCCACGTCCACAACGGCCAATTAAGGTCCATGTCCCACATTGACCTTATCCTAATGCCAGCGAAATTCCAACCCCACATCTCCCACTTCAAAACAACAAAATTGGAATTCTTTGACCATTAACTGGTCTTGTTAACCTACCACCTACCCGTCACAGCTGCTAATGCCCCACGTCGGTGCAAAATCCGCCCCTCTGAGCTCGCGTTGCCAGGATTTTCCACGTGGGTGGAAGAGGCAACTTTGGCAAAATTGTTTGTTGCACCATTTTGCACGAACCCCATTTCCACATGGGCAACTTTCGAAGATGACACCATCTGCCACTCTCGCCACCTCTCCTCCAGATGCTCACGAGCCACATCAGCTGTCATTTCGCGCTCTGGCAGAGTTGGCACACCTGGAGTCCAACATCCCAGCTACAGGATACAGCCCTGCATGGGGCTGGAAGTGGGCGGAGGCAGCTGCCCACCTCAACTTGCTCAAAAGGCAACACAAACATCAGATTTGTGTTCAGTTTAGGGCCAAATGCAATACAGAGGGCGACAAGTGCACTGCATATTTTTTTATAAAAATTTGCACCATATCAGAGCATAGCCTGCACACAGGTACGAAGATTGGATGATTCCATTGTGGATATGCCAGCTGAAGTGGCAATTGAAACACAAAAGTATTACTCCGAGTTATACCAATCTGATCCAATTCAGCTGGCCAAAGTGGCGGAATTTCTCGACTGAGCCTACATCCACACCATTTTCTGATACCTGGAATTAATGAATCTGATTACTCCAAACAAATTATGGACAGCCATCTGAGGTGCACCAAACCGGAAATGCCCAGGCCCAGATGGCATTCCATATGAATTCTACAAAAATTATTTCAAATATATATCCCCACTACTGCTTGCCTCACTTAACCAGAGCCTTCTGGAAACGCGCCTCCTACCAGGAGGACAAGAGGCCTACACCATCACACTCTTTAAGAAAGGGGACAAGCTAGACTTAGCCAACTGGCGCCCCATTTCATTAACTAACATGGATACAAAACTTACAACAAAAAAATGGCTAACCGTTTAGGGATTGTAGCATCTGCCACCATCTCCCCAGAACAATTCAGTTTCATACCCAGAAGGTCGATTTGGGACAACGTGCACTCTGTGGCTAACGCATGCCAGCCCACAGCCTCTGGGGCACTTGTATTCTTGGACCAACAGGAGGCCTATGATAGAGTAAACTGGGAATACCTCAGGGCCTGCCTCCATCAATTCTGCTTACCCCCTCGCTTCATCAACTGGGTAATGCTGCTCACAGAACCTGCAACAATGGCAGTACGTGGCCCTGGCTTCCTAATGGAAGTAGTCCGCCCTCAAAGGGGCTTGCAACAAGGGGACCCCCTTAGCCCACTCTTATACAGCTTCATCCTTGACCCACTACTTCGAAACGTGAATGAACAACTTACTGGGGTCCATGTGCCAGGCCAAGCCCCAGTCAAGATGATGGCGTTTGCAGATGACTGTGTGGTTGGGGTGTCTAATAATAAAGATGCACGCGCACTTTAAACTCTAATCCAGGATTATTCCCAGGTAAGTAACGCTGCACTGAACGCCTCCAAAACTGAAATCATCCTCCTTGGTCGGTTTCAGAACTGCTGGGCCCCAGCAACCAGTGCCCAGCCTAGCCCATCTTTTCGCACACATGTTCGCCCTCCCAGCTCACCCCACACCGCCCCACTGGTGTTCCCTTTCGTACCACGCCCTACCATAGGGCTGGTCCGCCATCTGGGCGTGTGGGTGGAGGCAGGCGGGTATGCATCAGCAGTAATGAAGAGTCGTATTCTAGACAATGTGATGAAGCGCATCGTCTCCCTCAGAGCCCACCCTACTTCCCTTACTGGCAGGGTTGTTTAGCCAACTCTATGCTCCTCTCCAAAGTCTTGTTTGGAGCCTACGCCATCCCCTTCTCCCCAAGCTTTTTCAAATCCTTGTATGCCCAGCTGCAAGGATGGCTTTGGTCAGGCGCCCTCAACCAGTATGGCTAGAGGTCATGTTTGGCCCTCATCATCATGGAGGCATGGGCCTGCTTGACTTCAAAGCCCATGCTGCTAAGATCCTGGGCACCTGGATTCCAGCTACACCGCCCCTATGCTCCCCTCCCAACACTGGCCCCGCGCGGACTTCTCCAACTTCTCTCGCGCCTTAGGCCTCAACAATCCATCGAACCCTCACTCCCTGATGAGATACCTGGCTTCACACCCATCGGCCACAGGCCCTCATGGTACCAAAACCCACTACAAACGAATCCTCCTCTCCATGCATAGTGCTGAGTGGAGAATTCGTATTAGCAGACACACAGCCCAGAGAGGCCGCCCCTCTCCTCAGTTCAAACAAGAGGTACAGGGGCTACCCATCCAAGATGGCGTGATCCCCACACAGCCCCATGTCCTATCCAGGGTGGACTACTTGGATATTATGGACATCCCCTACTCCAAGAGACCCAAAAAAACTATTTGGAAATACGCACACCATCCTCTGTTGCAGCCTTAAATCCGTTCCCATGTGTGGCACTGCATGAGGCGGGTGTACCATATGGCTGAGCACTCTAACGCTTTACACTCATTCTGCGTCGTGTGTGGCCAGTATGGAACGCTGTTCCACCTCCTGGAGAAGTGTCCTACCTCTATAATAATATGTATGCTTTATCAATGGCCTCCTCTCTTCCACCCTCTCTCTGTGCTCTGGTGGTTGCAATTGCCATGTGGACTATCCACACGATTGTTTTGGATGCCATCGCAGGCTCCACCCCCACCCTCCCAGAAGCTGTCCACAGATTCTGGTCTCATTTGGCGGACCACTTTCAGGCGTGGATGTTTGGATACCTCCCACCACGTCGCCAACAGCTGGTCTCCTCCTGGTTCCCAGTTGGGTTCATCAAAATAGACCCTTTCCTCCACACGTGTTCAATTGTGGCTACGGCCCCTTCACAAGTACCCTCCCCCTCCCCATAGTGGCCTTCCCGCTGGCAACAAGAGATATCATCGCTTCTCTGGGGTGCCTTCCCAGTTACTAAGTTTTGTTTCTTTTGGGTCAAATTCGGAAGTGTCCATCCCATGGTCAGCCTTCCTCACAATAAATTTAAAATAAACCTGTTAATCTTAATATCACCTCACTTCAAAGCGCTTGAATTACCATTACCAGTTCGATTCCAACGGATTCCATACATTTTGCCATGATGACTTTGGGCTTATTGTCCAGTCATATCAGAATCGTGACAGACACAAATATGGGATATTTAAAGTTGTCATGTGTACTAGTGTACCCTGATGATATCAATATTTTCAGCCGCACTTTTGACAACCACCTGGAACACTTAGAGGAGGTTTTCAGAAGGCTAGCAGCTGCAAAATAAAAAATCAAGCCCAGAAAGTGCCAGTTCTTCAAAGACCAGTTGGAATATCTCCAAATTTTAATTAGCAAAGTGGGGTTTGCCCCAACCCTCTAAGCTAGATGCCATCTCCTAAATTAAATGGCACATATCAAAGCACAATAACCAATTTTTATTAGGCATGATCATGTATTATCACCAATTTATTACTAATTTTACACAACTTGGAATGACACTTTTCTATTTACCTATGAATAAGCCCTCATTTGACTATAATCCAGCTAGCCAAAATGCATCTAAGCATTTCCATTGGCCCTATTGGATGTGCCTGTTCTTTGATGCCTAGACTTTGATCTTTAATTTATTGTCCAAACTGAAGCATCCCTAACAGCAGTGTGAGCCAGCTATCCCAAGTTGGAAAGACAGTGAAGAACATCTTGTTGCCATCACTAGTCTGACCATATATTTTCATGGGAGGATTTATACAGTTATGGAACAAGAATGCTTATCCATCATATATGCTTGCAAGTAAGTTTAGGTCTACCTCCATAGCACTCATTTCAAAGTTGTGATCAATCATACTTCCCTAAGATGGCTGACCAACTTAAGTGAGCCTGAGGGCCGATTAGCCCACTGGGCTTTAAAGTTCCAAGCTTATGACTACTTAATTGAACATTAAGCTTAAGAAAAGCATCAATATACTGATTGACTATCTCAACTACCCACCATTGCAACACTTAATCAGGCCACTGATAAATTGTTTAAGAAAATTAGCAACGGAAGGTACCAAGATGAGTCCAAATTCACTAAAAACTATATCTGATTTACAAAAAAGATACAACAATCGAAAATGGGATGCTTTACAAGATTTTTGAGGTCAAGAAGTATATTCTCCCAAGACCCTCTTCCTGAAAAGACCTAATGATGGCAATGCATAAGGTCATAGGGCATGATGGATTTAAGAAGACAAAAGAGCATTTGAAACAATTCTACTATTGGGAGTCAATGCATTTTGACATCCAAGAAATATTAGAATGCTGTGCGGAGTGCAAAGGTGAAAAACTGTATCAAAAAAGCACAACTTACTAGCTTTTTTTCCCAAGTTCGCTTGGCATTCTGTATCTATTGACGTTGTTGGCCCACTTCCAACAAGAAATATGAAGGTCAAGTACATTATTGTATATAATGACCACTTGACCAAATGGGTCAAGGACAAGGCTATTTGTGAAGCAGGAGCGGCAACTACAGCCAAGTTCATCCTTAAAAGCATCATCCTCAAGCATGGATGTCCCCAGGTTATTCTGTTGGTTCTAAAACAATCTTTACTGCCAATGTCCTTGCCAAGCTCAACCAATTAATGTGACTATTAATTGTGCTTTCTTCTCCCTATCATCCTGAAACTAATGGTACAGTTGAGCGCACAAATGGGAAGTTGGTGAAAATTATCAGTAAATTAACTTTAGCCAAACCATCCAAAAGGGTTATTTATTCTAGTTTGTCAGTATTGCCTACAATATTTCCTACCATTTGTCAACCAAGATTTCCCTTTTCAATTAGTATATGGAAGACACGCAGCCCTAACAATACTACTATATTCAGTCCTAGAAGATCTGGTGAAAACAATTATCATTAATATGTTGAGAAGTTTGTGGATACTCTATTCAAACTTCAAGCTCATGCTTAGACAATAATTTTGCCATAAAAAAGGCCTGACATCAAAAGGATTTAGAGGATCACTACAAATTGGCCAATATTGAAGTTAATGATTAAGTTCTTTATTTTAACACCAAATGATTGAGCTTATGCAAAAGTTGGATTGCATCTGGGTAGGGACATCTAAAATAATCGAGAAATCATTTAAATTCATATACAAAATAAAGCATATTATGACTGGCCATATATACAACCAAGTCCACTCAAAATTCCTAAGAAGTTCAATAAGCTGTCCAATTGAGAAAAATAAAAAATGGTAATATATATAATTTTTTTAATTAATACTTTAGTTCACACTTGAGGATGAATAGAGAATTTAACTCCAGATTCGCTGGCAGTTAGGGATGAAGTTATGGCTAGCACTTGGTTTACTTCATTGGCAGCTAAGGCCAAAATTTATATAAATGAAGATCAATAAAGATTAATTGGGAATCTTAGGGCATATGTTCAAGTCAAGTGGGAGGGACAATGTCAGATTCTGGTTGTTGACCAAAGAAAACCCTTTGATAACCAACAGATCGGGCCTATTATTCTCCAAATACTTGAGCTAATACTCTAATTCTTAACTTAATACCTATTGCAATTAATTGGCTCAGGCCATTTATCTCTAATCAATTCAATATGATGACTATATCAAAATCTCATGCCAAATACACTTGCACATTCAGGCCAATTACTGCAACAAAACTCAGCAATTAGTTCTGACTATTTAGACCAAGATCAAGAGCAGAATATAAAATTATTTGGGATTGACCCAAAGATAAAGTCTATATATATATCATGGACAAATAAATGTTAAACGTAATTAATTTCCCAGCCTAGGGTGAAATCTTTATGTCAATCTTTGTAATAGGCACAATAGCACTTGCATATAGACTGCGCAAATGGGATTACCTAGTGCTATCCAAATAAGACTGCTGACATCCTGATTAGGGGTGCATCATTTAATTCAATTGATGCAAAATTTCACAGAGGATGAATTTTGGTAGCAGTATGACAAAAATCAAACCAAGAGAATCCTAGGTCAATTTTTCACGTTCTTATTGCAATTTTTGTCCCTGAAATCCTCCCGAATCTTAAGATAATTTTGACACCAATAAAATCAGTAATAAGTCTCAGTCATACCAGTTTAAGGGCCAAACTGAGGTGGAATATTATGTTGAAATTGTGTGCTCAAATGTGGCCAGGAGATGCCCTAAGGAAAAAATACAGCGTCTGGCTTTATGAATGATCATTAAATATCATCTAATAATGGTATAATTTTATTTTATCTCTTCCCTGGATTGATCAGAATATCTCCTTTAAGTGTGTTATTAAGCTGTAATTATAGAACTCAAGGCTTGTAACTATAGCTACCTTGGTTGAAGTTCCAGATTATAAGGGAAAATTGAGCCCAATATAAACCAGAAGAGTTGGGGTTATTTGAACACGCCAAGTGAGTCTCTGAAAGGTCTAATTACTGTAAGCCACAGGCGAAATTGTGAATCATTTGGCTGAATTTCAGCCCAATTAAGCATGCAGGATCTTAATCATCAAGCTGAAAATCCTATGAATTTAATAATATGCTCATAGGAACTTTTTATGCACTCAGTTGATGATATGACTGCTCGTGGGGGCCTTGTTAGTATATGCATCTGCACCTGTCTTCTCAATAACTTTAAATGGCCCAATCCAGATACTGGCCAACTTGTGCTTGCCCAAATCCATGTTTGTCATGTAATAGAACCATGTTCTCATGATTTTTGAACTGGGTTAACACACTATGCCATGCCTGATTGGCAGCTTGATTCATAATCTTCTTGGCTAAAATGAATGAGTATGCTACAGTTTGAAATTTGATTAATGTAAGCTAGGGTCATCATATAACGTTTAAGATCCATTCCGCTGGTATCTTCTACATAGGCATATAGCAGCACCGTAAGAGCGTGGTGTTGTCCATACAGTAATTGGAAGGGGCTCTTCTACTTGGAGAAATGAAAATTAATATTATAGGCAAAGACATCAGTGAAATGAAGGGAACCCCTATCTGAGGGTCAATCCACTACTGATTTACAGAGTATGTTCACTGAAGTCCTATTGACCCACAAAACAATCAAGTTGGACTCAGGGTGGTATGGGGTTTCCAGAACCCCACAAATGACCATCAGCTCTTTTAGCCTTGGAAGAATGTGGGAGGTGAAGTTAGTTCCATTATTGGCAAGGAGGAACAGAGGGCAGCCGTGTCACTGGATAATACATTGCATTATGAACTTGGCCACTGTGACTGCCCCAGATCCTGTATCACCCACGCCTCAACCCACCTGGTAAAGTGGTCAACTCCCACCAGAATGTATTTGGACTAGTTAGCTCCTGTTGGCAGAGGGTCAAAGATATCAATGGAAACATTTTGATAAGTGAAATGTGGTTTCACTAACTTGTAAGATATCTTCTGGTGGAATAGCTTTTACACTTTGCACTGGTGGCAGCAGGATATGGTTTCCAAAACGTCAAAGTTCAGGCTTTCCCAATATTAATCTGAGCGTAAATTTTTTACATTTTTTTTATGCCACCTTGTCCAACTGCTCTATGCATGATCATGATAATATTAGGCTGTGCTGAGGGTCAAGGATTTTCACTGTCAAATTGCCAATCTGCATGTAAAACTCACCATTTCACTGGAAGATATTAGCTCACATTTCATTCAACGCCTTTATGACTTGTGGCAGCTTATTGTTGTACTTTCCACTGAGCATCTTATCATACATGATGTCGCTTAAATATTCTGTAACTTAAATGGTTGGTAGCCTTGACAAGCAATTAGCTTTTGGTGTTTTGCTCCATGTTAGTGGAGAATCTCAAAGTCAAAAGCCTGCAGTCTAAGGGCCCACTGGGCTAGACGCCCAGCAGGCTCCTTGAGGTTCTGAAACCATCAAAATGAACCATGATCCATTACTTTTGAACTTCACCCCATGCAAGTAAGCTCTAAATTGCTTATATGCAATAATCACCGCTAAACACTCATACTTTGTCACAGTATAGTTATGCTCATGGCAGTTCAGGATCCGACTGCAGTATAAATGGGGTGCTCCTCCCCCTCATTTTTTTTAATGGGATAGGATTGCCAATGGCGGAAATGGAGGCATCCATCTGGACAATAAACTCTTTATCAAAATTAGGATAGTGCAGCACCAGTGCACTTTATAGCACTATCTGAAGTTTATTAAAGGAGAATTGGCAGCATTCTGTTCATTCAAAGGTGGCATAATTATTTAATAACTCATATAGCAGACCTCTAATAAAACCGAAATTGGTATAAAGTGGTGGTAGTAGCGACCAATTCAAAAATACTTATATATTGCGCTTACTGATTGGCGTAGTCATCTTCCAGATAGCCTCCACCTTGGATGGTTGGGGTCTCAGCCCAGTCGCATCCACCATAAACCCAAGGTAAGACAGTTGGTCCTTGAAGAAATAGCATTTATGGGGCTTGATTTTTAATGTTGCCTCTATAAGTTGGCGGAATACCTCCTCCAGGTGGGTAAGAAGCTTGGAGAATGTATGCAAAAAGACATTAATATCATTGAGGTACACGAGGATGCACAACAGCTTCAGGTACAAAAATATGGTGTTCATGGCCACTAGAAATGTAGCTTGGGCATCACATAAACCTTGAGGCATATGGGTTATTTGGAAGCTCCTTGAAAGTGATAATGGCGCGTTTCTCCTGTTCAAATGAGGGCAACTCAATATCAATAACTGGATATAAAATCCATTGCTAAGAGTTCGCGTGCTCCTCTCAACCAATCTAAGGCATCATCAATTTGAAGCAAAGGGTATGAGTCCTTTTTGGTAATGCTGTACAGCTTCCAGTAGTCTATTACTTCTCAGTCAGTTCTGACCTTCTTTTTGACAACCAGAATGGAAAAGCCCAATGACTCTTTATGGTTCAAGCATTCCTTGTTCAAGCAGCTTCTAAATTTCCTCAATTAATACTTCTTCAGATGCCATAGACTGGAAGATTGGCCAAAACCAGATGAGATGATGATTCCCATGGTCCACTTGATTGACCACCCCTGACACATCTTTTGGATCCGCCAATGGATGCCACAAATAATTTTATTAAAGTGAGATATTTACTTTATAATAAAAGTAATAAATAACACTTATTAAAGTTTTTTATGGTTTTTTATTGTTAGACTGGGCAAAACCGAGAAAGGTCCTTTTTTTGATACTAGTTTTTCCTATTTAAACTAGTTTAGATTTTGAGACCATCGATATTTGAGGCAAAAGAATGTGAAGCTCAGTTATCTAAATTAGGTGATATAGGCTTTTGGCCTATCAGATCAAAGATAAAATTTTTGAGTCAAAACTGACCAGTGCAGTAACAATTTGATGAATTGTATCCAATCATCAGCGAGTAAAATCTTTTCACCTTGGTGGTGGTCAGACCCAGATAGTAATGATTGGGTAATTTGGCGGTGGTTAGACCCAGATGGTAATGGTTGGCTAATTCTTACCCTATCATTATCGAGTAAAATCTTTTCACCTTGGTGGTGATCAGACTCAGAAGGTAATGATTGGGTAATTTGGCGGTAGTTGGACCTAGATGGTAATGATTGGCAAAACAAACCCTATGATTATCAAGTAAAATCTTTGCACCTCGGTGGTGGTTAGAATCAGATGGTAATGATTGGTTAACTCACACCCAATCATTGATGGGTAAAATCTTCTCACCTCGCGGAGGTTCAGATCTGTGCAATATTGAACTCCTCAAATTTGGCTGAGAAGTCATAGTAATCCTATTGTTATTATTTAATTTTTTAAGCCGATTTTTGTGATAAATTGTATTTTTTCGTTGGTTAGGATTCCGCAAAGAAACTGCTAAGGTCTTTTCGCCATGGGTACTCATATCATTGATATCCACAATATTATTTGATGATTGGGCAGGAGATGGGCCAATCATAATAGCAGATTTGAGAGCCCTAATACTTCCAACATCCTTTCTCTTGAGTTGAGAAGGAGAATGTCCGACATTGCCCCTCAAGAATGTTGGAAGGGGTGTAGGGTCGAAGGAAGTGGCCACGTACCCAGATTATGATAATTCTGGTAGCCAAAGACTTTAGAGTATATCATCTCCTCTCTTATATATGATGGTAAATGGCCCCTCCCAGATTGATCCAAGTTTGCCACTATGGGGAGTTATGCAATTGTGGTAATATAAAACCCTATATGATACTTGGTAAGAAGGTAGAGGAGCTTGGAGCTCATTGGCAGCTTAACCTTCTTTAGTCACTGTTTTTGCTTGGCTAGACTTCCCAGCATATGATTTTTCATCCTTAGTGTGCAAAGGTTTAGACCAAGGTTTGCGAGGAGTAGTATCCTTGGAAGAACAATTCTCTTGAGCCTTGGGACAAGAATTGGCTGCCTCCGTGGGCTTAGCGGTAGACTTTTCTTTTCTAGGCTGTACTTTGGGAGCCTAAACTTTTCCTTTGAAGCCAGCCTCATTTTAAGATATTGAAGGGGTTTTGGGATGTATCTTTAATGTCAACTACTCGTTGTATACCTGACTTATTCACCAACTCATCTGTCACAAAATTTGGAATACCTTCGCTAGCCTCCACTGAATCAGGCTTTTTCTAGTGTTTCACCTGGAGGTGACATAATGTAAAGGCAAAGCGGAAGAGGGGTTTTAACTAGGCAGGTGTAGTCATTCTCAATGAGTTCTTTGTTGGATAAGACTAATGGGACTTCGTAGTTTATTGAAGATAGGGACCCTTGCTTCATGTTGATGATGCCTTCATACTAGATCATAAACTGAGTACCTATAAGCATCTCATAATCATTATCATCCAAAGCCCCTGCCGGGTCCAATAGAATAAGCTTCCTGATATGAAAGGGAAGGGATGAGTAAGCATCCAGTGTGTGGGTGTTGTTAGGACCAGTGGTTCCAAAGTCTTGGTTGTACTCCAAGTCAGGTGCAAGTTGGATCTTTTTCATCAACTTGGAGGAGATTACATTCACCGGGGAGCCTGTATCTAGGATAGCCATCACCTGAACCTTTCGGATAACCACTTCGACCTTCATAAGTATCTCCTCCAAAGTGGGTGATAACGCTGAGACCTCCTTAAGATGGAAATGTGAGGTTAATTTGCACGCGGTCTCAGGGTAATTTTCCTGAATGGATTGCATGGTATGGCCATGCTGGATAGGGAGAATAATGCAAGACAACACCTCATCAGCGTCGCTGGCAGTATCAATATTGATAGGCTCCCCTAGAACTTGACGGAGTTAAGTATCCTCAGATATGATGGCTTCATCCACTCCCCCAGCATTTAGGCGATCAGGGACCTCCACTTCCGCGGGAGCTCCCAACAAGTAGTACCCAACGTTATAGTAACCCCCCTTAGAGTAGGCCTCAGGGATATTTTCAACCATGGGCAAGGTTGTAATTAGAATGGGGGAGACAGCCACGAGAGGTGGGGTAGTTGGCTTTGCTTTAGCTGGCATTTTTTCAACCCCAGTAGTCCTGGAGGACATACCCTTAAAGCGCGCACCTATGGACCGAGCTGAAGGGGAAACCACAGTAAGGATCTCCATTTTGCATGATTGAGAATTGTCCATTTTAAGCTGCACCGAAGAAGCAGGTTTTGTGGGGAGGATAGGCACAGGTGGCCTCATCTCCAACGGTTCAGCAGGCTCCAGCTCCTCTAAAAGGAATATGGGCGACGTCTAACAAAGCCTCTTTTTTATCTCTGAAGGTTGTAAGGTGGTGTTTAACCGATATGATGTGCCTGGAGAGAGCGGATTGGGAAGCTAACCCTGTTAAGATGGCGGTGATAGCGTCATCCAGGGTAAGCAGGTTAGACGTAGCCAACCTTTGAGCAGTGAGATAGAACCGCTCAGTAAAATTAAAGAGGGTTTCACCCTCGTACATGGCAAGGCGCATGAAAGCCTGTTTTACCCAGTGTAAGCTCTGATTGGACCCAAATTCAGCCAAGAGGGCCTTCTTAACCTCTGGCCAGGTGTGCTGAGGATCCAGGTGAGGGACGATCAACTCTTGAGCTTAGCGGCTTAAGCAGGGAAGAATGTACTGAACTTTTTGTTTGTCAGTGGCGCCATCCATCGCAGCTTCATAAATGTACAAGAAGGAGGCAACATTCCCTTCACCTGGGGTGTATCTGTCCTTCATAGGTAGTTTGAATGGCCGTTGCTCTTGCTCTTTGAGATGGGAGAAAGAGCTGGCTAGTTGCTTCTCGAGAGCAACTAATCATAATTTAGGAGAGCTGCTCACGTTGACAGCCTCCATAGCTTTGATACTTTAATGAAGTATTCAGGGGATTCAACCCTGTAGTGAGCACCAATTTGTGGGATCCACTAATATATGCCACAAATAATTTATCAAAGTGAGATATCTTTATAATAAAAGTAATAAATAACACTTGTTAAAGTTTTTTATGGTTTTTTATTGTTAGGCCAGGCAAAACTGAGAAAGGTCCTTTTCTCAATATTAGTTTTTCCTATTTAAACTAGTCCAGATTTTGAGACCATCAATATTTGAGGCAAAAGAATGTGAAGCTCAGTTATCTAAATTAGGTGATATAGGCTTTTGGCCTATCAGATCAAAGATAAACTTTTTGAGGCAAAACTGACCAGTGCGGTAACAATTTGATGAATTGTATCTAATCATCAGCGAGTAAAATCTTTTCACCTCGGTGGTGGTCAGACCCAGATAGTAATGATTGGGTAATTTGGCGGTGGTTAGACCCAGATGGTAATGATTGGCTAATTCTTACCCTATCATTATCAAGTAAAATCTTTGCATTTTGGCGGTGGTTAGACTCAAATGGTAATGATTGATTAAATCGCACCCAATCATCGATAGGTAAAATCTTCTCACCTCACAGAGGTTCAGATCCGTGCAATATTGAACTCCTTGAATTTGGCTGAGAAGTCGGAGTAATCCTATTGTTAGTATTTACTTTTTTAAGCTGATTTTTGTGATAAATTGTATTTTTCCGTTGGTTAGGATTCCACCAAGAATCTGCTAAGGTCTTTTCGCCATGGGTACTCATATCATTGATATCCACAATATTATTTGAAGATTAGGCAGGAAATGGCAAATCATAATAGCTGATATGAGAGCCCTAATACTTCCAACATTCTTTCCTTAGAGTTGAGAAGGAGAATGTCTGACAAAATTTAAGTCATGATTGTCAGCAGCAACAATCTTCTTATATTTTTCAAATTAAGATATTGCTATATCCTGCTGTTCTTCTGATAACCTGACTAAATTTTGCGTGATAGCAACAATGCACTGGGATGTGAATTGATTAGTAATCCAATTACATCCAGCGACCTTAACTCATGAACTTGGAGGACAACCTCAACAGGGATAAAGTGTAAATACGCCACTATTTGATGTCAGTGGATTTGCAATGGTCAGTGCTGAAAATTTTCTAACAAAACATTTATCTCTCCATTTCTCAGGAGTATATTGCCTGGAGCCACATGGTGCTTAGGCCACAATTGATGATAAGACCCAATGACTTCCCCTAAAACAGGCTGTCACTTCTACCTCCAATTCAGTGTTCAATATGACTTGGTGTCCAGATGGAATAGATATAGGCCCAGAAGCATGGAGAGTTAGCCCTTTATATTCGTATATCTTCTGGGAAAGGGCTCAGTGCTTACTATTCAAACCTTGGTAATGAACCAAGATCACCCAATTACTTTATGCAAGGTTAATGTATCCCATGAGCACCAAATTCTTTAGCAATATTCTGGAGGTAAAATAAATTGAGATCTGGAAAAAAACTTTCTTTTACCGCTCGAAGTCACTTTTGGGCGATTTTAAATTTTAAGTTTTATTTATCCACGGTCATCTGCCCAAACCTATTCTTTGATGTCCTTGACTCCACCGCCTGCCACCACAGTGTGGGGCAGCAGTGCACCCCCGCATAGCGTTTTCTGCCCCGCGGGCAAGCGCATTTGGACGGGCTCAAACAGCCCACCCACTACTTCCAGCCGTTTTATCCCCCCACAGGACTTAGCGCTCCACCTGGCGCGCGTCCACCCTTCTCGCCCCTTCAACTTGCCCTCCCTCGCTCCATAATTGCTATTGCCTCACAGTAACTATGGGCGTTTGTTCCCATATGCCAATAAGGCAATTATTGACCTAGCCACTGCAGCCTTTGCGCCAGCTGGCTTTATAGACTTCCGCCCTTTTAAGGGCTACTTTGACGTTGAGTTCCAATCTGAGGAGGATGCTGAAGCAGCAGCACAAACTCCTCTAATTTATAAAAAAACCCATTCCCACAACCTTTACTCGCCTCCCTTCTGACACCACGCTGGTGGTATCCTTTGCAAATCTCCCATCCCACCTTCCCCATAGGTTTTGTATGACCAGTTGGTCGCGGGGCTCATGGCTTATGGAACTCAGCTCAACCTCATCTTTGCCATTCCATCTGGTGCGGAGCGCCTTGCTGCTCCTCGTGCAACAGCCACCATCATACCACACCACCCTACCATAGCCCAACAAATCCCACCCCGCGCTAGTGTGGCTGCAGCGCCTGATCATTTCTTTGAGGCTCAGGTTGATAATGGTAGGCAGATTTGTTCCCTCTGCTTTGGCCTCGACCATGCAAAAAAAGTGTGCCCTCAGGCCAAGTCCGCTGCTGCAGCTTCTGAGCCCCCCTCTGGAGGTTCAGTATGGGGCGCTTTGCTTTGCTCCCTCCCACCCTCCAATCTCGTTCATCGGGCCCACATGGAAAATTAGCCCCCCAAAACCTCCAGCCTCACTCTCCACCTAAATCTATGCCAGCCAATCATAGCAATGCTTGGACCACCATTGGCACCCAAGCAGCCACCCATTCGCCCTATCCCACCCAACTGTATTTGAATGCCACTATTCCAGTGAACCAAAATCCATGGGATCTATTGGCTGAGACTGACATATCAGGTAATGTCCTCATTAGTAAGCATAAAGGTCAACCTCTCTGCCAATTCAATTATGTTCAGGCAGATTTTTTTTCTTTCCTGACTTTGATGAAACCCCTACCCCTCGCCATTTTGCTCCTCTGCCCAATACAGCCCCCTTCTAAAGTGACCACCAGCTCGCCTTAGCTGCGGTGGCCTCTCCTCAGTACCCAAAACTATGCACCGCGGTGGCCCAGTCAGTGGCTCAGCTCCAGCATGGCCTGCCCACCCTCTTCTTCCCCCCGACTTCCCTGAATCTCCCTGCAGTGACATCTCAAAACTATTCGATAATGCTGAAGTTGCTGTTATGAATGTCACAATGCTTGCTTCATTCAACCCCTCAGCCAAAATCACCCACCACAGTATCTCACTTTTCACCTAAATTCCTGAAGCCCACAAAGAAGCAGAAATTCTCCCCGCAGCTTTGTTAAATCACTTTCCCATCATTATCTTGATGAGGAAGTGGAAAACTCTTACTACGCTGCCTCCACTCCCACTATGCGGATGCCCCAACGCCCTGGCTCTCTGCTCTGACTTAATACTGTAATCAACATCCCATGATTGAGGCGGGTATTTCTGAAAACCAACCCCTGACCCCTCCTCACCCTCTGCCATGGTGGGTTAGCGGTTTCCGCTTCCCACCTGGTTAGTAGTTTTATTTTGTCGTTTTGAGTGTTGTGATTCACTACTGTCTGTCCCCTGGTCAGCGTACCTTGAATAAATCAAAAATAAATTGAGATCTGTTGTCCTAAAAGTGTAAACGTCTCCTCTATCATAACTACAGCACTAAAATGTCACTGTTAGGCAGTTCAATTGACAAATCTTAATTACTGTTTGGTAACACTATCGTCAGGGCTACCACAACAATTGACCCAAACTGCAAAGCTAACGCACTGTATGCTTTCTCAGAGACCGTGCTATCCGCTCCAGAGGTTTCATATACCATTGGGTGTTCTACATCCAGCTTTAATATTATTTTTGCCACCATCTTCATGGAGACTATGTTAATGAGGCACCTATATCTATTATCAAATGGGCTCATGTAATGGCTACAATAAAGTCACAGTACATACACTCTTAATATAATGAGTCAGTACTGTTTTACACGCATGGACAATTTAAAGACCGTCCATTTCCTAAGATAACTCGCAATCCCTTGACCAACTTTAAGGTATTCTTTGATGATATTGTTTACTAGTTAATGACGCTTACACCTTGCAAGGATGGTGCATCTTTGGATGGATCAAACTTGTCATGAGAAATTTAGTTAAAAATTTAACAAGCTTACAGCTGGGCTGCATCAGAGCTCCTTCTGCCACTGTGGCTTTTGCTTGCCCTCACAATAACTTATTAACACTCTACAACTGACTGCTGATACAAGAATGAGTTTTACAGAGGGACTTCTGCTGATTAGACTACTACAGGTTCAGGTGGGATGTTTGGGGTTGGGATACAGGAGGTAGTGAGTCCCAACTCTACTCCACTCTGCCTTTTCCCTGATAGTACAGCTCCTGGTGTGCGTGATGGACCTGACGACTGGGGCAAATTATTGCCAGGTGCCCGGGGTGCTGCATTCAAAACAATTAACTCCATAGGGTCTACATCCTTATTATTGTAAGATGGGCCTCAATAATAGTATGAACATGGGCAATTGGCATAATTACGCCCAGGTCAGTGGTTGGCTTTTGGCAATAAGAAGATCTGGGGCTGAAGTTGGACTGCTGCGGGTAACTCAATTAAATTTGAACCAAACAGCTAAAATTTTAATATAAGAAGGTTCAATGACAGTGTCAAAATGCTTTCACTCTGTATTAGGTGGAGAGAAGGTTACAGATAGCTGGCACAAAAATGAACAATCTTAAGCAGGGGGACATCATCCAACCTTGGTGTCAGGACATAGTAAAACTTTTTATATGGCTTCATCATGGAGGTCATTGCAATGCTTATGTCAGATTTGGATAAAAGCTTCACCCCAATTAACACATAAGCTTCCACCATGAACTGATCAGCAAATGCGCTGAGGGTTTCATTATGCTGAAACCTGATGGTCAAGAACAAGCCTTCTTCTGCAACAACTTTGTGGGCCCTCCAAACAACTGCAGTAGAGTATCCTTTATCTATTGATATGAAATGGACTTGTGTGTAAGGTAACAGGTGTTTTGATTGGCACTTCCAACATCCAAGGTGGATACTAACAGTTTTTGCTTTATGTCAATCTGAGGCTTTTTACGTTGCAAACTCAAATCACTTAAGGATCTATGAAGATTTTCATTGCGATAAAATTGAGGAAACTTATCATTACAAACCTCCTGAAAAATCACTTTTGCCTTTTAAGCACAGCGTCTAAGGTGAGTATGATTTTCACATATATAACTAATATAGTGTGTCATGCAGATCTCTGTCAAAACAAGACAGATATTGCATGGTTGGAAAACTATAAAACTTTAACTTTTATGCGATTGATCAATTGTCCCCCTGTAGTGAGCACTACTGTTATAATTTTGGCTTTATATCTGAGATAAACCCAAAGGGTTTTTCTCAGGGTTAAGCCCATTGAGCAATAGGAATGACAATATGACAATTGTCATCCTCAAAACAACATAATAAACTTTATCAAATATGAAGATATTGTCCCAAATACAATCTTTTATTTATTTTAATATATATAGCTGATCCTTGCTGTCCTGATCACTCTAAACTACTAGCAATCCTCATCCTCTAATTCTCTGGTCTGCTTATATCTCTGTATTTTGGTTGACACCAACATTTGCTTAGTCTATTCATTCCACCATATTCTGATTTTTTCTGGAAGAGTCTTCATTCAATAAAATCTCTAATTGCCTAGTTTAAGGCGATTTACCAATTATTCATCTTGCATTGACATCTCCTAATTACCACGAGGGAGTAAACTAAATAACCATTTGTTTCAACCCAATATCACCTCATCCTAAGGCGCTTGAATAACTGTAACTCATATTATTATTAAAAAGATTTTACACATTCTGCCATAGCAACTTAGGATTTAGTCAAGTCATATCAGAATCGTGACAAAGCCAAAACCTAATATTACCTAATTTGGACATTACTAAGCTAAATAATATTTTAGTCTCAACTCACTTTAAAATCTGATAATATTAGATACTAAGCATTGAGATATGAAATGGTTTGCTTTTTGTCCCCTCCAAAAAATAAACTTATAATAATCACTTTTATTTCTAAGTTAAATTATATTTCAACACAAGTGCTTGATAGCCTCCTAAATATTATCCCACAGTACATAACCAGCTTCTTTTGAAAATAACTGTCTAAATTAGGTTCAAAATGCATCTCATTCTTCTCAACATAACTTTCTGATCAAATTATAAAGAGAGTAAAGTATTGATTGCCCAACGTAGTTTTGCTCTGATGTCCTCAGATTCCCTGCCAGCTTCACAAGTGTGGGGCAGCAGCAAAACCTCCCCCTCCATTTTATCTGACAGGAAAATGCGCTTGGATGGCTCACCCAGTCATAACAAACCCCTGGGATGATTCATTACTCCCAAAGATATAGACACTCATCTTGCTCAAAATCAAGCAGTGTACCATTGCCTCTGGTCCTCTCCCAGAGCAACATGCATTTTGGCCTTAGAGTTTGTCAGACATTTGCCTTTGCAGACTAAAGATAATAATACTGTAGGTCAATTCTGCCAAAAAAGGGAGAGGTCAGCCATTTGCAATATTCCAATGTCATTATGAGCTGCTTAATAAAATTATTAAAAAAAATGTCGAGAAATTGGCCAAAGGTCCCTGGCCAATTCTTGGTGGAACCCTATTATTGGGGAATAACCAGTTTGAGACCCATAGGGCATTAATAAAATCTTCAGGTCAGATTTCTCTGACCGCACCATGGACCTCAAGGAAATCAATGGAAGGCACTCCCTGACCCCCATGAAGTCCTTCAACGCACCTGATCTGGGACCCCCCACCCTTTTATAGGCTTGGCGGGGGTCTCCCAAGGTGCAAGAATTTTCTTGGGCGATGATTGGCTCAAGTTTATAAAGATGTTACCTCTTAGGCACGTTTAGGCCAATAAGAAATCCTCTTCCTTCCTTCTACTGCCATGATGCGAGTTCCTGAGGCATGATACGCTATTCTGCATATTTCCTAATTTTAACTTGTGCAGGCTATTCCAAACGTGTTCCCAATTTCCCCCGGCCTTCAAAATTACTTTAAATACAAGATAGTTGGGGGTTAAGGATTATCATTTTCCCTTTATTGTGCGCTATTAAAGATCATAAAAATAATTTTATCTAGCACTCTATATTTTATTTTTTTATTAAATTATTTTGTGATATCAAGCTGGCTGAAGCACCAGCGAGCACAACTAAGCTGGTTTCCTACAGAGTTGACTATAGTAAACTTTTTTCCTATTATGACCAAGCCATCATTAAAATGGCTCAGATGGTGATGCGTCCCACTACTCTTATTGACTTCTGCCCTATAAGGGGTATTTTGATCCTGGTTTCACCAGTAAAGCTGATGCCGCCAATTCAGCAATGGTGCTCCTGGTTTTCCAGGGTACCCCTCACCCCACACTTTGGACCAAGCTTTTTAAAAGATACCACTTTGGTGGTTCAGTTACTGTATTACCCACCCACCTTCCCTTTGAGGTGCTCCACCAGGAGCTGATGGAAGGTTTGGCAGCCTAGGGTTTCAACCACATCTTACAATTTGTGGTCCCAAATGGGTCCAGACGCCTTGCTGGGCCTCAGGCGTATGCCACAATCTGCCCTGAACCAAACAAAAATGCCATGTCAATTCCCACTCATGCCATCATCCTCTCTGCTCCCAATTATCCGTCCTGGGCCTGCGTCAAGAGTGGATGAACGATCTTCCATCCTGTTTTGAGTTGGACCACTCAAAATGTAAGTGCCCATCCCTAGCTGCTTCCAACGGTGATAATTTATTGTCCACCGGCCACCAATCCACTATCTACCCTGAGGCAGCTTCAGTATTGGGTACAACCCTACCTTCTCCTCCCCCAAATCCTGATGCTGAAGCAGCACCTGCAGCCACCAATCATCCTCCTCCTTGCCTCATTATCATAGATGCTCCCTTCTAATCAAGCACTGGCTTAGAACCTTTTTGATCCCAAACTTTCTCCAACGAATCAACTAAACCTCAACCATAGGTAAATTCCCCAAGTGAATTTAACCATAACTCATGAGGTTTATTGGCTATAATTGATGAATCAGGTAATTCCATTAATAAACCGTTTATGAAAATCGAGTGGTTTATTAGTGCAGAATGGGATACCAAATACCCCCTCACTTATATGCCACACAGCCAAATGAGGAACCATTCTACAGTGACCACCAGCTAGCAGTAGAAGCAGCTGTACACTAGATTGTCACTCTTCTGCAAAGCTTTTGCCAAATCAGTAGCGATGCTCAAATGAGGTGTTCCCCCTCCTGTTATCCCCACAAATCTCACCCCAAAAAGTAAAACCACAATAAACCAATTGCAGAAAAATGTCAATGACGCTATCCAGAACGTTGAAGCTGTAGCATGAAATCCTAAAGCTAAGATTACCTGAACCAATATTGCCACGTTTGTTAAACAATCAGACGCCCGCTTTAAAGCTATAAAAGCTTTTTTTAATATATCGCTGTCATTTTCATAGCTGGCAATTTTAAGGAAATACCAATCATTAGTGATATTGAATTACACGTCGCTGATGCCCTGACGCCCTTGCTATCCGCCTTGACATGTACCCTACTCTGGGATGAGGAAGTAGCTGCCAAAGAAGAGTCCTCTAATCCCCCTCTCCTTCTACCATGGAGGGATAAGCGGTCTCCGCTGCCCATCTGGTTGGTTGTTTTGTTTGATGTGTTTCATTCAATCCGCTCATTTTGGCATTTTGTTTGAATTAATTAGTTATATAGGTTTTATTTTTAGTTTGGTAATGTACATCTTATGGTTGGTTTACCTCAGTTAAATGAAAGGTTCAAAAACGCACCAGCAAGCGCAAAATCAGCCTAAAATTTAACAACTTTTATGGGTATGCATACAATAACTCATTAAAGTTTATTCACAATTGGATAATTGGTATAGTAACGCATATGGGACAGACAAAGAAACATTCATTTGTATATATAGATTACCCAGTGTTGCTCAGGCTTATTAAAAAAACCTTTTAATTAACTATTTTTAATTTTTTTATTATAGATAAACCACTAAACTGCTCAACTATAACCATTGAATATTTCAGAACATCCAATTACCAACCTCTTGATAAAATTAAAACTAAACTTATCAAAATTTTGTTATAACCAAAACTACCAACTACCAAACGATCAACTTAATAAAACCTAATTATTGAATGACTGATGTACTGGTTTACTGGCAGACTGACTGACATCTGAAACCTTTAAGTCTACTAAGTTCAATTAATTTTTATTACTTGGTAAGAATTGGCAATTATTATTAAATCTAAAACTTTTAAGTCTGGTAGGCTTAATCTACTTGGGTGAGAAGGGTGAGAATTGGCGAATATTATTAAGTAAATTCACTAAATTGCTCACCTGAAACTATAAAAAAATCAGTTAAAAATAACTTTTGAAAAAAGAGTTTCTACTTTGACTTGCTATTATTTAACTGGTTTTTTATGTTTGTTTATATAAAACACTAAAGCTACAGGTCTTAATTTTATTGCCCTTATTTTTCAAACAAAGAGGATGCTTCAACTTAGGTCCCATTTTACTTTTGTAATTATTGGCCTAGTATCTGACCATTAATTTAGCAAGGATATTCAAACAAACCAGAAGCAATGGATTTCAATAGTGGGAATGTCCATCACTTAATAAAATTTTATTCCAACATTGGTGAAGCAATAGCTTTGAAGCAACTTTTGCATAAAATATGTCCTATGGCCGGGGGGTATATTCATAATCTAGGTAAGTATGAGATCATAGTGGGATGAGCTTAAACCAATATAATTGGTATAATTTTGCATAAAATGACCAATAAAATCAACTGAATTGATAAACTGTATTTTTAGATGGCAAAAAATAGATTTAGCATAGAAAGGCCAATAAAAGCCACTAAATTTGATTATATAAATTATTGTAGATGGCTTCATTAAATTTAGCATATTTTACTAATAAAATCACTAGATTTATTAAAGATAACTACTGTAGATGGCAATCAGTAAAACTAGCATACTTTGTTTAATAAAAATTTCTGAATTTAATAAAATGAATTACAAGTATAATTGTTTAGGAGATATTATATATAATATAAAAGTAATTGAGGTGGTCAAGCTTGAGACATATATATCACACCAAGATTTTTTTGTCAGTACAGAATTTAAATTAGTGTTGGACAAAACCTACACTGTTGTGTAACAGAAATTATCCTGCCAGGCTAAACACCCCTGATATTATATATATACAATGAGTTAGATTTTTTTATTGAGAAATAGTGAAGGTGCAAAAAGAATATAGAAATATAGGTATTTTTTAGTAAAATCAGAAGAAAGACTACTTTTAAAAACGAACTATTTTAGGTGAAATTTGGGGATAGAGATTTTTTGGAAAAAAACCTCCTTAAAAAAGGCACTAAAAAGTATGAAATAATTGAGAAATTATGCCTTCTCAATAAATCCCTTTTTTGAAGTCAGCGCCATATTTTAACTAACTTATAATAGGCATTTATAATATATATACTCAGCACTGTATAATCTTTGTTGCTTATAGTTTATACTTGGACCTAATTCAGAGTAAAATCTAATTTGTATTTGTGAGTAAGGTTCTATAAGTTAGGTTAGAAGATGGTGCCAACTTTAAAAAGGGTTTTATTGAGGATGCATAATTTCTCAATTATTTCATACTTTTTAGTGATCTTTAAAAAGGAGGTTTCTTTTTCCCAAAAAATTTAAGTAGATTATCATAGTTAAATGATAAAAGATTAAGAAATAAAATTGATTTGCACCAGGATTTGCACAACCAACCTTTATAAATTACTAGCCAAGTAACCCCATCTTTGCTCGGGTTTTTAAACTACCAGGCAATCATAAAAAATTGTTTTGATTTTTATATTGGTAGATTGCCATTAAAAAATTCAGAAACTTTTAAACCTACTGGATATTCTAACCTCCAACTACTTTGCCAAAATTCATTAAGCCTGCTGAATTAACTAAATCATAAAATCACTTACCTAAAACTATTGAGTCCATCAAATCAGCCAAAAACACCAACCACTAACTATCAAAAACCAATTGTTGAACTTACAAAACAACAAAAAACTAACAACTGCTTACCAAATCTATAAAACTATTGAATTAAATGAATAAAACTAAAATGCGCAAAAAATTGATATACAATTACCATTAGAACCACTTACTTTTTTCATTCTTATAGTTAACTTTTATAAAAAAATTAAATATATTTTTAAGAAGTGGACTAAACCATTCCTTAAATTAATAAGATCCTATGCCAATTTTGGTAATTTTAGATACATTTTCTAAAGAGATAATGTGTCTTCCATATATAAACATACATAGAAATATACATATAAACATAAAATGATTTTTTAAGAGTGGTTAGCCTAGCAGGTAAAACTGCTTTCACCCTAGTGCAGGCTTTAAGTCCAAAACATGTACTGGCTAGAATAATTCTTGTGTGGTATTTGCCCCATGGTTAACCCACATCTAATATTTAAAATGATTCTTATATAAATTAAGATGACTAAAAGATAGATAACAAACACACAAAATTTAAGCCTATCATTATAAAGTGGTTATTTTAGTTCAAATATTATTAACAAGTATCCAACAATGAGTAAACATTTGGACTCTCTTTGACCGCTCAAAGTCACTTTTGAGCGATTTTAAATTTAAGTATATTTATCCACAGCCGTCTGCCCAAACCTATTCTTTGATGTCCTTGGCTCTGCCGCCTGCCACCCCAGTGTGGGGCAGCAGTGCACCCCCACCTAGCGTTTTCCACCCCGCGGGAAAGCGCGTTCAGATGGACTCAAACAGCCCGCCCACTGCTTCCAACCGTTTTGTCCCCCATGGGACTTAGCACTCCGCCTGGCGCGCGTCCACCCTTCTCGCCCCCATCCTCTCGCCCTCCCTCGCTCTGCCATTTGCTATTGCCTCAGAGTGGAAAATGGGCGTTTGTTCCCATATGCCAATAAGCAATTATTGACCTAGCCACTGCAGCCTTTGCGCCAGCTGGAATTATAGACTTCCGCCCTCTAAGGGCTACTTTGACGTTGGGTTCCAAACTGAGGAGGATGCTGAAGCGGCAGCACAAACTCTTTTCTAATTTATAAAAAAACACATTCCCACAACCCGTACTCGCCTCCCTTCAGACACCACGCTAGTGGTATCCTTTGCAAATCTCCCATCCCACCTTCCACCCCAGGTTTTGTATGACCAGTTAGTCGCGGGGCTCATGGCTTATGGCACTCAGCCCAACCTCATCTTTGCCATTCCATCTGGTGCAGAACGCCTTGCTGCTCCTCATGCAACAGCCACCATCATACCACACCACCCTACCATAGCCCAACAAATCCCACCCCGCGCTAGTGTGGCTGCAGCGCCTGATCATTTCTTTGAGGCTCAGGTTGATAATGGTAGGCAGATTTGTTCCCTCTGCTTTGGCCTCGACCATGAAAAAGTGTGCCCTCAGGCCAAGTCCGCTGCTGCAGCTTCTGAGCCCCCTCTGGAGGTTCAGTATGGGGCGCTTTGCTGCCCCCTCCCACCCTCCAATCTCGTTCAGTGGTCCCCCATGGAAAATCAGCCCCCTCCAAAACCTCCATCCTCACTCTCCCACCTAAATCTATGCCAGCCAATCAGAGCAATGCTTGGACCACCATTTGCACCCAAGCAGCTGCCCATTCACCCAATCTTACCCACCCAAATTTAAACGCCACTATTCCAGTGAACCAAAATCCATGGGATCTATTGGCTGAAACTGACGAATCAGGTAATGTCTTCATTAGTAAGCATACAGGTCAACCTATCTGCCAAGGCGATTATGGTTGGGCAGAATTTTTCCTTCCCAACTTTGATGAAACCCCTACCCCTCGCCATTTTTCTCCTTTGCCCAATACAGCCCCCTTCTAAAGTGACCACCAGCTCGCCTAGCTGCGGTGGCCTCTCCTCAGTACCCAAAACTATGCACCGCGGTGGCCCAGTCAGTGGCTCAGCTCCAGCATGGCCTGCCCACCCTCTTCCCCCCCCCCAAATTCCCTTAATCTCCTTGCATTGACATCTTGAAACTATTCAATGATGCTGAAGTTGCTGTTATGAATGTTGCAATGCTTGCTTCATTTAACCCCTCATCCAAAATCACCTGCCACAGTATCTCCCTTTTCACCCAACTTTCTAAAGCCCGCAAAGAAGCGGAAGTTCTCCTCGCAGCTTTTGTTGAAACACTTTCCCATCAATGTCTTGATGCAGAAGTGGAAAACCTACTATGCTGACCTCAGCCCCCACTATGCAGATGCCCCAACGCCCTGGCTCTTTGCTCTGATCTGGTACTGTAACCACACCCCTTGATAGAGGTGGGTCTTTCTGAAAACCAACCCCCTGACCCCTCACCCTCTGCCATGGTGGGTTAGCAGTTTCTGCTTTTCACCTGGTTAGTAATTTGTTTTGTCGCTTTGAGTGTTGTGATTGGTACTGTCCATCCCCTGGTGGGCGTACCTCAAATAAATTGAACAATGAGTAAACTTTTGTTTAAACATGTTCTATACTTCATTAAAATGATAAAAGGTAAGGTGCAACTAGAAGGTATAAGTTGCTACTATCTAGCAGTATGTGTGCACATTAATCCTGATTAGTATTTCTATCCTTGATTCAACTTAGCATAAATATCATATAATATGCACAAATTATGAAACTTTAAATGAACATGCTTGCTTAATAAAAGCATAGATATATTATAAATATACTTTACAGTTTCTTTATATTTACCATTAGAAATACAAGTGAAGCATTTATTGAATAAATAATAGTATAAAAAATTTATTTTAAGGCAAGCTGACTAGGAGACATACAATACTAGAAAGGGTCAAAGAGTGAAAATAAAAAAGCCTAAAAAATGAACTAAAATGCCCAAAATGATCATATTGAAACAAATTGAACTAAAATTACAACTAACTAGGTTGATCATGGAGTACTGCTTATCTTACTAGGGTGGAAGGGAGGGATTGAAAGGCTTTTAAATACTAGAGCCATCCAGGGAGAGTTGGTGGCACAAGGCAGAGAGCAGAGTCATGGGGGTATAGCAGTTTGGGGTCAAACATTGAAGGTCTTGGGTAGAAATAGATGTCAATTCTACTTAAAATAAACTCCGCAAGATTGTATTCAACTTGAAGATGATTGTCAAGACAAAAAAAAGGCCTCAAAATTTATAGAGGTTATTCTGTTTGCAGTGGTACACTTCGCTTTTGCATTTACTTAGTGAAAGATGTTACTCTTCCTATTGCTTGATTATATATAAAACATGATAACCACCAAAATCTTCCCAAAACCATTACTAAGTGGAAAAACTCAATAACTATTTAAGCTGCTCAACTATTAAAAGATAAGTTTAGAGCAAAAAGCTGAGCCAAATATTCTAGATGAGGTGCTTTGTAAGATCAATTGGGCTTATGATAAATTTTTGATTTAGATTGACCTGCAATTAGCCAAGTGACCACTAACCACTTAACAGAAGCTTAAAAAATCAAATTATTTGAGGTAAGCTGACCAGGGGATGAACATTAACAAAACTAATAAATTAAAAAACCCAATATAACAATTTGATTCATAAAACGCCCAAATGAGCAGATTGAATGAAACACTTTGATTGAAAACACACCAACAAAATTTCCAGCGGAAACTGCTTATCCCTCCATGGTGTAAGAATTTGGAGATCAGGATAATCATCTTTGGTAGCAGCTACCTCATCCCAGAGCTGGGTATGTGTCAAGGTGGATAACAAGGGCGTTGGGGCATTATCAAGGATATAGTTCAATATCACTAATGATATATATTTCATGAAAATTTCTAGCTAGGAAAATGGCACATTAGTTTGGCTAAAGCTTTTTCAGCTTTAATGAAGGCATCTGGGAGTTTAACAAACATGGCAATATTGGTTCAGGTAATCTTAGCTTTAGGATTCTGTGCTATAATTATCATGTTATGGATAGCATCATTGACATTTTTATGCAATTGGCTCATCATGGTTTTACTTTTTGGGGTGAGATTTGTGGGGATAGTAGGAGGGGGAATATGTCATAAAAATGGTAGAAAAGATTAGACTGGTCTGCCAGTCAGGATGCGTAAGCGCTCCTAAAGCAAGCCAGAATGCCAGAGGCATTGCCGCACATATGCCTTTATATGGAGCTGGGCATTGGAAAACAATAAATCGTTGGTGCAGTGCAATGGTGAATAGAAACCCGAGAATGTACTAAATGGAGACCTCCCCAGACATTAGAGAGCTTGCTGCAGGGGGTGATGACACAGGTATGGTCTCTGCAAGGTCACCAATAGAAGGCTTTAATTAAACTGGGGAGACAAGGGGGCGGATCCTTGCTTGGAGATGGTAGATTAAGGCCACAAGATCCCAGTATATTTGTGGCGAATGTTTTTAATGACAGGGTTGAATTACCAGAAGTATTTAGCTCGCTTAATCCAGTTTATAAAGGTAGGTGCCATAGTGACCATCAGTACTGGTGAGTCCATCTGGTATAAGAACCGAAAAGCCACCAGAGAAAAGTCATTGGGTATGCAGCCAAAAAGGGTATCAAAAAATCAAAATTGATGTTTTTTGGGGCAAAGCTTATTGTAAAGGATAGTGAAGAAAATCGACCAACAATTTTTCAGTGCAATGCAACTGATTAAATAGTGGGCAAACTGATGTGTACAAGAAAAATTGAAACCTCAATTTTGACCCAACTGTCAATTATTATGGAATGGGGGCAGATAAGTTCATGGGAATTGACATCAAATAATTTGGCGGCAGAAAGTCACTGTTGGTTTGACCTTGAATGCCCAAACTAAGGCTTGACTGAGTTTCCAATAGTATGTATGACGACGTTAGGCCTGACAAGCAGCGGGAAATCCCCAGGGCCACCCCACATTTGGGCAGTCCCAAATAGGTTGGGAATGGTTTCAGGATGCCAAACCCGCCCATGCCCAGTCACTAGGCCATTTGTTTGGTCAAAAATGTTGCATCAGCCACAATGCCCAATTTGCTGGAAGGGAGCTTAGTACCCTCATCAATGGTGTCCGATGCTACTACCTGCACATCAGGGATCATACCCAATGATTTTGGGAGGGGGTAAATAATGATGATCATGGCTTTGGCTGAATCAAGACTGCAAATTTGACATTAGTCAGCCTTCATCCCTTTTTGACTATGTGGGATCCTATCATTGGACTTGCTTCTACTCAATTTCAGACCAATTGACTTAATTTTGGAGATTTAGCGCAAATTTCCCTGATTATATGTACTAGTTCTGCTGAGTTGAGTGTGGGAACTGGGGGAGGGATCCAAAGAGGGAGGTCTGTTACCCAGTGCTCGTCTACCATTTGGGAGAGGTCGCACTGAGTAATGAGGGGTACAGCTACCCTCTTTGGTACATTATTACTTGGAAACAGGAAAAGAGCCCGATCAATACACAGGGGACGTTCCTCAGGACTTACATTACTCTTTCATTTTTCTAAAGGAAGGGAAACAAGGCAGGGAAACTGCAAGCGCGCCATATTTTTGTGCGCCTTGGGTAACTTGATTGCATTACAGTCACAATTTTTAGGGGAACGAGGAGCTTTGGTGGTAGGATTCATGAAACGCTTAGACCAATTTCATGCAGTTGCAAAACCACAAGCCTTAACCCAACTGTTCTCATAAGCCGGATACTCTTTCCAAGCCATGAGATATTGATTGGGCTGACGGGACAAATGGGATGCCAGGATATTCTACACTTCGCCAATTTCACATTTATGATAATGATCGGCTCAGGCTCTGTGGGTACTGTATCCTTAAAGAGCACTAATTGAAAACGTGGAAGATGGGGTGCTGTTTCCAGTGAGTTGGAAGATATAACTGGAATTACCATTGCCCAATGCTTCCTCTACCAAATGAGGGCCTGAACGCATACTTGAGAACTTACAGTAGGCGACTTGCATTTGCAAATGAAGTGTATTGAGCATAACATAGGAGCCCACCATTATGTCATGACCTGGAAGTCGCATACGATAAGCGAACCACTTGTAGTCCTCAATAGCTTTGGTGAGGTGTTCCCATACTAAGGATTGACTAGACCTAATATGCTCAGCATGATCTGCAGCAGCTTGGACCTCAGGCTGCAAGCAGAGTCTGATTAAAAAGGAAGGATCATAAAAAGCGTCGCTTCATAGAGAGAAAATCCTATGGAAGCGTGAGTTCCATTGTTATAAGCGAAATTAGCAAGGGGAAGGTCGTTAGCCCAGGTGCCTTGTGCGGCTGCAGAATAGCAAAGCAGGTACTTTTTAGGAATTGTTGACTCTCTTGGTCTGTCCGTTGGACTGGGGATGACACGCCATAGTGTGAAAGGGGGAGATTTTTATAATAGATAAGAGTTCACTCCAGAACCACGCCATGAACTGTGAACCACTGTCACTGATGATATCCTGTGGGAGGCGAAACATTGAGAACACATGTTGCATAAAGAGGCGAGCGGTTTCTCTGATGTAATTGTGGAAGTACAAGGATTAAAAAGTATAATTTGTGAAATGATCCATACCACCTTCACCGCTGTAAACCATTAGATCAGGGGAGTTTGACAATAAAATCCATGAACACCGATGCCCATGGTCCCTCCACCTGCTGTAAGGGGTGTAGAAGCCTGTTTCAACCAGAGCAATCCAACTTAGCCTGAGCACAAGTAACGCAATCAGCGATCCAGGCCAGAACCTCCTTGGTTAAACCCGCCCATTGTAGGTCCACTTGATCAAGTCGATGCATTTCTTATTTCTTGGATGGCTGACCATGAGGGGGATTTGAATGTGCACGAAATACCTCGGTTCTGAAGGGAGAGGGAACCCAAATTCGTGAATAAAAATATACGAGACCCTCCTCCAAGGAGTAGCGATAGTATTTATGGTTTTGGTGGGACAATTGCTCAAATAACTCCACACCCTCAGGGCAGGCCATTTGACCAGCTAAGACCTGAGCAACTAGCATTGCGTTGGGAGCAAGAACAATGGAAGAGATGACAGGGGGAACATTTGACAGGATTTGAGCGGCAGGAATTACGGTAACAAGGTCCACTTCCTCTGGGTTCAAGGGACCGTGGGTGGGGCTGTGGCTGAGAAAATCAGGAAGTACATTAAGCGCACCTTTTACAAATTCGTATTTAAAATTGAAACTGCTTAAGTCTCAATAGGTTCATGCTTTCTGGTGCACCAATTTTTGGGGTTTACAAAATAAAAGAGAGCTTGGTTATCCATGCAAACTGTTAACTCATGTTGAGCACCCTGTAACAGATACCTCAAATGAGTTAATGCCCATGCTATGGCTGCCAACTCCTTGTCATAGATGGCCCAAGGCTGCTCCATAGAGGTAAACTTTTGGTAAATTAGGGAACTTGATGTTCCAAGCCATCATGCTCTTGGAGCAACACTGCCCCACTACCACCAAGGAGGCATCACATGCAATGATATATGGCTTGGTGGGATCAACATGTTTCAAGATATGATGTGATAAAAACACCTCTTTGATCGATTAGAACGCCTGCTGGCATTTGGGCATCCAGCGAAATGGTTAATATTGCCTGTGAAGGGTAGAGAAGGCAGTTAGCTGGGAAAGATCAGGGAAATTTTTTCAAGAAAATGATAATTTCTAATAGAACTCCATAATTGTTTCTGGGTTGTCAGTGTTGTCCATTCTTGGATAGCGTCCAACTCATTGAGAGGAATTGTGTAGCCATCTAGAAGAATGAGGTTCTCAAGAAAGGTAACTTCCTCCTTAAAGAACTCGCTTTTGGAAGGCTTAACAAACAAGCCTGCCTTATGCAAGGCGACCACGACTGCTTCCAAGTCAATAGCGTGTTGTTTGGGAACAGAGATTAAACCAGAATGTCATTGATATATGCGACCATGTAAGTAAACCAGAGGTCACCCAGTACACTGTCAATAATATGTTGAAACGTAGTGGGAGCATTCTTCATCCCAAAGGGCATGACGTGGAATTGGAAAATGCTTTGCTTCATCCAGATCACTGTTAACCATTATTGCCCTTTCATTACCCAAATCTGGTTAAAGCTGTTGACGAGATTCAGCTTGGAGAAAACATGAGATTTGCCGATTGCTTGGCTTATTTTCTGCTCCAAAAGCAGGGGTAAATATTGTGAACCGTTACTTTGTTTAGATGTCCATAATCTACACAGGGATGGAGAGAAACATTAGCCTTTTTAGAGAATATACTTGGAGACGCTATTATGATGTCTCCTTAAACAGACACCCTTTTTCAGCATAATGTCCAAACAGGTTTTAAGCGCAACCTACTTCTCTGCTGTATGGGGGTACAGCAGACATTTGATATTCACAAACTGCACTGTCATATGGAATCTCAGGTTATATTTAGAGTGAGGAGGCAGATGATCCACCTTTTCAGAAATGAAGATACTTCAATAGTGCATTTAATTTTCAGGAGAATTAGACAGTAGATCCGCAGGAGAGACGAGGGAAGTGATAGAATTGCAACCTTGAGTTTTCTTAAGAGTATTGATCCAGGGAAATTCACCCTCCAGTTGATCATTAACAAATGACAACATGTTAGATGCCAGATAGATCTATACATGTTGTCAGCGCCACCATCCCACTCCTAAGATTACTGGAAAAAAAGTTTGGCATATTGGAAAAGTGATCACAGAAGCTAAACTGGTTTACAAAAAAAGGTACTGGCCAACGGACAACATATGATGTCTGGGAGGCTGAAGAATCCACCATCACCAATGGACCTGCAATCATGTCCAGTTCTAATTGTTGGGCTAAATCAATGCTCATGAAATTCCCATGGCTCCGATGTCCACCAGGGCCCCTAAAGGAGACATGGTGGGATCCAATAATAACCTTCATACGCAATAATAAATAAGCGAAGATTTGTTTAAAAAAGATTTGGGCAAATATGTTGCGACTGAAGAAATAGCTGGCAAATTGGGGGGAAGGTCAGGGTTTTCCATGGAGTAAAGATGGGAAGAATGAGGTCTTGAGAACCGGCTTTCTCCATCTGGGCTTTTAATGATTCATTTATAGATGAATCAGGATCAGCCAACTCTGACGCAGGAGTAGTTATGGGCTCAAAAGCCAAAACTATCACTGGTTTGATGGTAGACACTTCATCCGCATTGTCATTGGGTAATCCTGTCATAAAAATTCCCTTTTGATAGATGGAAGCATGGCGAGGGAAGGCATTGATAGTAGTTGCAAAGGCACAAATTTTATCTACAGTTCCTTTCTAGGTGGACTAAACCATGTGGTGAGCATAAACTAGATCCAAACCGATCTAAAAATTGCTTGATCTATATCATCAGAGAAATAAAGTATAGAGACAGTCCATGGAAGGTAGAGATCAAAGAAGCCAAGAAAGGGGCTTTGGCCATAGTATAGAGCAATCTGAATAAGTGGTATGAGAATGACACCAGGGGTTTCAAAGCAGCCGATATGATGGCAATCAGCGAAGTGGAATCTCCTACTTGTGAGGAAGAGCACAGAAGGCTTTAACCCACTGATGGGCGTCCTCTTCCATAGCGTCCAATAAAGTGACCCTCTGTGGGCATGAGATAACGCAGCGGCATTGTTAAGGGCAATTGCTGAACGCATTTGTACCTCAGCAAGGGTGTCAAGAAAATGATATACTATCTCTTGGAAAGGAACACGTGAAATTTTTCTGGGTATTAGGAGGGGGAGAGGTAGCAACCCACGCAGCTCAGCTGGCTTGAAGAAATTCTCCAGGGTAAGCGGATACTACTCTAAAGTTGGCAAGTGACCAAACGAACAACAAAAAGCCAAATACTAATTGCACATTCATTTGGTAGAGGGTAAACACTGCAACGCCCAATTTGAAGAGCATGGCGGAAGTGGGTTGAAAACAATGGTTGGTCTATTATGTCATTGAAACGGCAGAATAAGTTTAGACTGGCTTGCCAGTCAGGATGCATAAGCACTCAAAAAGCAAGCCAGAATGCCAGAGGCATTGCCGCACATATGCCTTTGTATGGAGCTGGGAATTGGGAAATAAGTAATCGTAGGAGCATTGCAATGGTGAATAAGAACCCAAGAATGAACTAAATAGAGACCTCCCCAGACATTAGAGGTCTTGCCGCAGGGGGCTTGTACCACAGGTATGGTCTCTGCAATGTCACCAATTGATGGGTTTAATTAAACTGAAGAGACAAGAGGGCGGATCCTTGCTTGGAGATGGTGGATGTATGGCCACAAGATCCCAGTAATTTGTTGGCGAAAGTTTGTAATGACAGGGTTAGATTTCCAGAATTATCTAGCTCTCTGAATCCAGTTTATGACAGTAGGGGCCATATTGACCATCAGTACTGATAGAGCCCATCCGTTTTAAGGACTGATGGGCCACCAGAGAAAAGCTATCAGGAATGCAGCCAGAAGGATATTAATAAAATCAAAGTTTAAAGGTCTTTGAGGCAAATTTTATTTGCAAAGAAAAGTGAAGTTAATTGACCAACAATTTCTCAGTATGATGCAACTAATTGAATAGTGGTCAATTGATTCAGAGAATGCTGGGATCAAGACCCTCAATTTTGACCTAACCGGCGAATTATTTGGCTTGGGGCAGATAAGTTCACTGGGAACTGACATCAAAGAATTTAAGCGTAAGGCCAAGTCACTGTTGGTTTGACCTTGAATGCCCAAACTAAGGCTTGGCTGAGTTTCCAATAGTATGTGTGACAGCTTTTGGCCTGACAAGCAGCGGGAAATCCCCAGGGCCACACCATGTAGCTGCGGTCCCAATTGGTTGGGAACAGGTTCAGGATGCCCAACTCACCCATTCCCGGTCACTGGGCCATTCGTTCTGTTAAAATCAATGCATCAGACTCAATGCCTGACTTGCTGGATTGGAGCTTCAAACCCTTGTTGATGGTTTCTGATACTAAAACCTGCATGTCAGGTATCAACCCTGATGATTTTAGGAGGGGGTTAATTTTGATGATGCAGTGTTGACCAAACAAAACTGTCAGCAATTCTGGCTGTTGAATTATTCTTCATCCCTTTTTGACTATGTGGAATCCGATCATTGGGCTTTTTTACACTCAATTTTGGACCGATCTACTTCATATCAGCGATCTTGGAGCAAATTTTCCTGATTAAATGTTCTAGTTCTTCTGAGGTGAGTGTAGCCAGGAGGAGAGATCCAAAGAGGCAGGGCTTTTACACAGTGCTCATCTACCATGTGGGGGAGGTCGCCCTGGGTAACAAGGGGTACATCAACCATTTTTGGTGCCTTCTTACTCATAAACGTGAAAAGAGCCCAATAAACACACAGATAATGAGCTCAGGACTTACAGAATAACTCCTCAGAGCATCGCCACTGATTTGGCAAAAGCTTTGTGGAAGGATGTCAATCTGGTGTAGCAGCTGCAACTGCAAGCTGGTGATCACTGCAAAATGATTTGGCATTTGGCTGTGGATTATATAGACGAGGGGGGTATTTCGCATCCCATTCATTATTAATAAACCGCTCAATTTGTAGAGATGGCTCTTCTATGAGCTTACCTGATTCGTCAATTTCAGCCAAAAACTCAAGTGGGTTCTGGTGAATTGAATTTGGGAAAACGTCTAGTTGAAGTTTGGTTGATTTGTTGGAGGAAGCATGGGATTGAACTGGGGTCCAAGCTGGTGCTTGATTGGAGGAATTATGTGTAGCACTGGGCGAGGAGGAGGCTGATTGGTGGCTTCATGTGCAGCTGCAGCCTCAGGTATTGGGGGAGGGTGAGGTTGGATCATACCCCATGCTTAAACTGGTTTGGGGCGGGCAGCAGATTGGAGGTCAGTGGATGAATAATCCAATCTGGCAGAAGTGGCTAAGGAGGGGAACTTGTGTTTTTGTGGTCCAACTCAAAACAAGATGGAAAAATCGACCGCCCACCCTTGACTCAGACCCAAAACAGATGGTCAGGAGAAGAAGGAATAATGGCATGAGGGGAATTGATATGGCAATTTACTAAATTTGGGACTGATTATGGCATATGCCCAAGGCCCAGAGAGCCGTGATGCCCTATTTGGAAATACAGATTTTAAGATGGGGTTAGAGCCATAAGCTGCCAAACCTTCCTTAAGTTCATGGTGTAGCACTTAAGGGGGAGGTAGGTGGGCAAACTAGAAAACTGGACCACTAAAGTGGTGTCTGCTGGGAGCTGGGCATAAGTTTTGGGGAGAGGGGTAATCTGAAATACCAGGGACACAGTTGCTGAAGTGGCGGCATCAGCTTTACAGGTGAAACCAAGATCAAAATAACCACTTATAGGGGCGGAAGTCATTAAATGAGGCAGGACTCATCACCACCTGTGCCATTTCAATGATGGCTTGGACATGGTAAGGGAATAGTTTCCCATAGTCAACTCTTAGGCTGTAACGCATGTTTCTCTGGGAGAGCACCAGGGGGCAGGAAGGTACCAATTGGGTACAAGCTAGGTGAGTGTTAAGATCTGTGTGAGGAATGAATCTTCCAAAGATTTGGAATGACTGGGCAAGCCAGTCTAAGTGTGTTTCTTGAAGGATGAAAAATGGCAGGGGGATGGGGGTTTCACCACTGCCTCAGACTGGAGCAGCCAGCGGGGAATCTGAGGACATTGGTGCAAAACTACAGTGGGCATTCAAAATTTACTTTTTTTCTATAATTTGATCAGAAAGTTACGCTGAGCAGAAACAGAGATTTTTAGCTTTTAAAAAATCAAACCAACCAAATATCTAACTTCTCACCTGTAATATTATTATGATTACCATCAAAAACATATGATTTTTACTTGTTACATATAAAAGTTTTTATTTTATTAAAAAAAATAAAAGATATATCTTAATGGATACCTACATCACATAAGGAACCTACATGTAAAATGCCAAGTTTCTAGGTTGATACTTTTTAAAAACTAGTGATGAGTCAGTCAGTCAGTGGTATTTCCCTTATATATGTATTCAGAACTTGCTCAAATTTTACAGTTTTGGCGAGCCAGAATATCTTTAACAAATCAGTATACACTTATTTAAACTTTTGTCTAATAGCTAACACTGACTAAATATATATTTACTGTTTTATGGGTGGTTAGCATGACAGGGCAACTCCTGTTTCCACTCTACTACAGGTTTTGTTCAATACAGGTTCAAACCTGTATTGGCTAGGAATACATAATTCCACCAACCCCTCATACCATTAACTAATTAATGATATAGAGTTTAAAAAAAGATAATCAAATGGGTTTTAGTCTAATTGCTTAGTCCAGAAATACAGAATTTATTCTAATTATAAAGTTAAATTATTCTCTTAGTACTAGAGTATCTAACGGTATAACAATATCCTACATTCAGCTCATCTACCATGGAAGGAACTATAAAGTTTTAATCACCATGCTTTAATGGCTACCAAGGCAGCTAGAGGCTGATTGTAAAATAAAAACAGTACAACATACTGCTGTGATAATTTTTTATTAAATTCAATTTACTATTATGAAAATATATTTTTATTTGCAGATAATTACAAACTTAATATATTAATAATATATTTTTATTAAAAATTATAATTTATTAACTTTTTTAAAAGTTACATTAATTCTTTATGAGGCTTATACATAAAAAAATACTTTATATAGCTTTAATACTAAAAAATAAAGAACTTTTATATTAAATCTAAGTATATATTTATATAAAAAGAAAGTTTTAATTATTTATAATATAGCTGCGTAGTAAAAACATTGTTTTATACAATATCTAGATAGCTATATATTGAATTCTAAGTGATGGTCCTGAGTTATACCAAGCCTTATAATATATATTCCTTACCATTTTGTAATGTAAAAAAATTCTTTGAGGTATAATAGACTGTTTATACAATCTCTGAGAACTACTATAGTTTATAAATTCGTTTGCTATCATGCTGAATAATAATCAGCTAAACTAAAGTTAACAATACATATGAGTTTTAGGCTAATCTTAAAGCAGAAAGAACTTGTAACAGTATCTATAGTTTATCACACAGATTTATAGTAGATTAAGATTATCTTTATTGGATTGATAGCCTTAAGAAATATGATACAAGGTAGTCTATAAAAATTTAGATATATAAAAGCTTAATAAATATACAGAGCACAGGAAAGTCATATAGAGTTTAGTGAATAAACATTTATATTTTAAACTGGTAAAATTTCAAAATATAATTATCACTGGATATATTTTAGAACATATCAGATCTATTTTTCAGAAGAATCATAAATATATATAGGGGAAAATTGATATCAGCATATTATTATATAAAAAGCATTATGGGTCTTCTAAAGAGTTTTAATTTTTAAATTTATTGTGAGGAAGGCATACCAGGGGACGGACACTTCCAAATTTTGACTTAAAATAAATGAAACTTAGTAACAGGAAGGCACCCCAGAGAAGCAATGCTATCTATTGTTGCCAGTGGGAACGCCACTATGGGGAGGGGAGGTATGTGTGAAGGGGTCATAGCCACTATTGAACATGTGTGGAGGAAAGGGTCCAATTTGATGAGCCAAACTGGGAACCAGGAGGAGACTAGCTGTCAGTGACGCAGTGGGAGGAGGTATCCAAACATCCACGCCTGGAAGTGGTCCACCAAATGGGACCAGAATTTGTGGACAGCTTCTGGGAGGGTGGGAGTGGAGCCTGCGATGGCATCCAAGACAATCGTGTGGATAGTACACATGGCAATTGCAACCACTAGAGCACAGAGGGAGGGTGGAAGGGGGATACCATGGATATAGCAAACATATCTCTTGACAGACTGAAGGGACATGTTTGATCCTGGACAAGCAGACGTTGAACTTCGCGCCATATCACTTTAGAGGTAGGACACTTATCCAGGCGGTGGAACAGCGTTCCATACTGGCCACACACGGCGCAGGATGAGTGTAAAGCATTAGAGCGCTCAGCCATATGGTACACCCGCCTCAGGCAGCGCCACACATGGGAACAGATTTTAGAACTGCAACAGAGGATGGTGTGCGTAAATCCAAATAGCCTTCTGAGTCTCAATGGAGTAAGGGATGTCCATCATGTCCAGGTAGTCCACCCTGGATAGGACATGGGGCCGTGTGGGATCACGCCATTTTGGATGGGTAGCCCCTGTACCTCTTGTGTGAACTGAGGAGAGGGGCGGCCTCTCTGGGCTGTGTGTCTGCTAATACGAATTCTCCACTCAGCACTCTGCATGGAGAGGAGTATTTGTTTGTAGTGGGTTTTCGTCCTGTGAGGACCTGTGGCCGATGGGTGGGAAGCCAGGTATTTCATCAAGGAGTGAGAGTTTGATGGATCGTTAAGGCCCAAGGTGCGGGAGAAGTTGGAGTGGGCCGCATGGGACCAGTGTTGGGAGGGGAGCATAGGGGCTGTGACAGCCGCAATCCAGGTGCCCAGGATCTTGGCAGCATGAGATTTGAAGTCAAGCAGGCCCATGCCACCATGATGATGAGGGCCAAACATAACCATAAGCCGTACTGGTGGTGGGTGGCCTGACCAAAGCCATCCTTGCAGAAGGGCATACTTGGATTTGAAAAAGCCTGGGGAGAATGCGATGGCGTGGGCTCCAAACCAGACTTTGGAGAGGAGCATAGAGTTGGCTAAAACAATCCTGCCAGTAAGGGAAGTAGGGTGGGCTCTGAGGGAGGCGATGTGCTTCATCACGTTGTCAAGAATATGACTTTCCATTACTGCTGAGGAATACCCGCCTACCTCCACCCACACGCCCAGATGGCGGACAGGCCCTATGGTAGGGCGTGGCATGAAGGGGAGCACTAGTGGGGCGGTGTGGGGTGAGCAGGGAGGGCGAGCACGTGTGCGAGCAGATGGGCCAGGCTGGGCACTGGTCGCTGGGGCCCAGCATGCTTGATACCGACCAAGGAGGATGATTTTGGTTTTGTAAGAATTCAGTATAGAATTACTTATCCAGGAATATTCCTGGATGAGAGCTTCAAGCGCGCATGCATCTTTATTATTAGTCACCCCAACCACACAATCATCTGCAAACGCCATTATCTTGACTGGGGCTTGGCCTGGTACATGAACCCCAGTGAGGTGTGCGTTCACGTTTCGAAGTAGTGGGTCAAGGCTGAAGTTGTATAAGAGTGGGCTAAGGGGGTCCCCTTGTCGCTAGCCCCTTTGAGGGAGTACTACTTCCATTAGGAAGCCAGGGCCACGTACTCCCATTGTTGCAGATCTGTGAGCAGCATTACCCAGTTGATGAAGCGAGGGGTAAGCAGAATTGATGGAGGCAGGCCCTGAGGTATTCCCAGTTTACTCTATCATAGGCCTTCTGTTGGTCCAAAAATACAAGTGCTCCAGAGGCTGTGGACTGGCATGCGTTAACCACAGAGTGCACGTTATCCCAAATTGACCTTCTGGGGATGAAACCGAATTGTTCTGGGGAGATGGTGGCAGATGCTACAATCCCTAAACTGTTAGCCATTTTTTTTGTTAAAAGTTTTGTATCCATGTTAGTTAAAGAAATGGGGAGCCAGTTGGCTAAGTTTAGCTTGTCCCCTTTCTTGAAGAGTGTGACGGTGAAGGCCTCTTGTCCTCCTGGTAGAAGGCGCGTTACCAGAAGGCTCTGGTTAAGGGAGGCAAGCAGCAGTGGGGATAAATATTTGAAGTACTTTTTATAGAATTCATATGGAATGCCATCTGGTACTGGGCATTTCTGATTTGTGCACCGCGGATAGCTGTCCAGATTTCATTAAGAGTAATCAAATTCATTAATTCTGGGTATTGGGAAATGGTGCGGATGTGGGTGCAGTCAAAAAACTTTGCCACTTCGGCCAGCTGAATTGGATCGGATTAGTATAGCTCAGAGTAATACTTTTGTATTTTGATTGCCACTTCAGCTGGTGTATCCATGATGGAATCATCCAATCTCCACACCTGTGTGCAGGCCACGCTCTGGCGTGGTGTAAAGAATTTTTTAAAAGATATGCGGTGCACTTGTTGCCCTCTGTAATGCATTTGGCCTTGTACTGAACACAAACCCGATGTTTGTGTTGCCTTTTGAGCGCGTTGAGGTGGGCAGCTGCTTCCACCCACTTCTGGCCCCATGCAGGGCTGTAGCCTGTGGCTGGGATGTTGAATTCCAGGTGTGCCAACTCTGCCAGAGCGCGCGAAATGATGGCCGATGTAGCTCATGAGTGTTGGGAGGAGAGGTGATGAGAGTGGCGGATGGTATCCTCTTTGAAGGCTGACTGTGAGGAAATTGGGTCCGCGCAAAATGGTGTAACAAACTCTTTTACCAAAGTTGCTGATTCCACCTAAGTGGAAAATCCTGGCGAAGCAAGTTTTGGAGAGCAGAGTTTGCACCAATGTGGGGCCTTTGCCACTGTGACAGGTAAGTGTAGGTTATTGTGACCAGCTTGTGGTTAGAGAATTCGATTTTTGTTGTTTGGAAGTGGGAAATGTGAGATTGAAATTTCGCCAGCGTGAGGATAAGGTCAATGCGGGTCATGGACCTTAATTGGCCGTTGTGGACTTGGGGCCGCATCATATTTTTGAGCATCAGGGCTTGCTGCAGCAGCGCATCTATTAACCCAAGGGTGGCCTTTAGAACACAAAGTTTTACATGACCCTGGGTCGTGGGAGGAGGAAGGCCAACGGTCCATGGGTGAGTTTAGCCTTCAGTTCATATCACCGACTACAAAAGGGTCAGGGGGTAATGGAAGGGATTTGACCAATGAGAAAAATTCCTGACGCTCTCATGCACAGGTTGGGGCATAGATGTTGATGATAGCATGTGGCACGTTGGCCCACAAGAAAGTGACAACGAAGACTCAGCCATTGAGGAAGGATTCTGACAATTAAAATTTAAAAAAGTTGTTTTTCTGAACTAGCACCCCACAGTGCTCTGACCAGAAGGATAGGGAAGGGAGGAGCAGGGTTTTCCAAGCATCCTTGGAACCTTGTGGACAGTGGGACTCCTGGATGGCCAGGATGTCCATGGGTAAATTTTTTTGTAAAAAAATTAGTTTCCTAGTCTGGGACAGCGAGGCCTTGAGTCCAGCGATATTCAACATCCCTAAAATGAAGGTTTCCCCCATCGCACCTTAAATGTGAGGGGCTGGGCACTTGGGCCCACTAGCCTCCTCTAGATCCCCATGGGCCTTCACAGCATCGCGAGTGTTTGCAGCAACACTATCAGTAGTTTAGTTAATTTTAGCAGAAAGGTTCAATTTAGCTTTTGCATTTGCTTTTTGTTTCCCCGACGTTGAACGAGTTTTTTGTGGTGCAGATGTGTTTTTATGCACCAACGTTTGGTCAAAAAAATTTATCAGGTAGGTTGGAAAGTAAGTCAGTTTCAACAAGGGTTTTTGTTGCAAAGATCGGGTGAGATCAAGTCACCCATCAGATCCTCAGATTGGGTGGCCCAATTGGCATGGGCTTCCCAATCTGATTGTTTGAGGGATTCCCAAGTTGCTTCCAGCGTGAAGGTTTCAATGTCCTCCTGATGTTGGGAGTATGGGATAGCAGAGGTGACTTTGGCTGCTTCCTTGGCCGTGGCCCTGTGGGCCTGCTTGGCCTTCTTCCACTCTTGCGGGGAAATTTGTTTTACCAGTAGGTAGCAGCCTTGTGCTCCCCATGGGAAAGCCTCTTTGGTGCTGGTGGTTGGTTCATAGTGCGCCTCTCCGCTGGCCATGGACACCAAGGGCTGCTCTTGGAAAGTAATTCCCTCCTTGATGGGGCATGCATGTGCCTTATGGCTGAACACGTCACAGTGGGTGTAGATGGGGGGTGCACTGTCTACGGTTACCCAGAAAGGGTGAGTGGTATGCCCTCCAATATCGATATATGTGGAGTGCAGGATCTGGGTTAGGTCCTTCACAATCTCCTCAGTTGAAGTCAGAACTGCAATGGCTTTGCTGGTGCACAGGTGTGGCATCTGCATAAAGTGTTGCATCTCAAAGGACTGTATGTCGCTGTATACAGTGAGAACATCTTTCAGGTGCTTCTCCAGAATGGCATGAGTGACTGTAGTGGGCAAAAAGTTGAACGTGAGGAAAATTTGGTTAGTTTTGTCCATCAGGTGCATTTGGTTTTGACAACCCATTGCCCTTCAGGGAGGTCAATCACTACACGCACTGCAGCAGCTTCATCTGCTGCCTCCTTGCTTTCAAAACCGAGGTCCAGCCAACCACATGACATGGAGTGAGGTGCAACATACACCGCAGTTAGGAAAAAGTGTGCACATCCCCACAAAATTTTTCCCATAAAACTGTTTGTTGGATGTCCAGAAACACCCAGACTCTATATTCCACCAATAAGAGTGGTTGGGAGTGCAGCGTGTTGATGTACTGGTTGCATCACACTTGCCAAGTGAGCATTTCTGGGGAAATAGTGACCGCCGGTTTATCATTTTTTTCTATTCCACCAGTTTCTCTGGGGTGTTTTTTAACATTTGAGGTCGCGGGCCTACCACCGGTGCCACTTACCTTACTTGCCAAACTGCTCCCTGACATGGACGCAGACTAATCTCCTCTGTGAGATTATCAAACTAGAATCAGACTTGAATTAAATAAGTTGCAAAAGTGATTGCAACGAGAGAGAAAAGCTCTTTTAAAGCGTTTTAAAGCTAAAAATATGTTTGGTTTAAAGCCGGTATTAACAAGTAAGTTATAAGATGCCTGTCCTTTAGTTTTCTCACTTTATAAGATTATGCTTTATTAGCTTTTGAGTTTCACCATTGGAGATAAAAAATATGTCTCAAAACCTTTTTGTCAACATATGTTAAAGTAGAAATTAGGTTTGGTTTATCAAAGATATTAATCATTAGTACTATTACATTTTAATCAAACAGTTGCAGCCTCGATTTTCCAAAAATAATAACTTGAAGCCTCAAAAGCATCATATTAAACATTTTATGTTTATATCACATACTAATGTATTTGTTGTAAGAAACTATTTTATATAGTCTCAAATAAGTACTTTATACTTCAACAGTGTTGTTTATATTATATGGGGTAAGCAATTTTTTGTAAAATTACTTATCATTCTAACAATGATTATGGTATTATTTAATCATCAATACTATGTTATTATATAATAGTTAATTATCTGTTAATGGAAAGCCTTGTCACTGCTTTCTTATGGAATGAATCTTGCATCCATTTAGGCAAGTAGGAGCATTAACCAATTTCCATGCCCTTTGTTGGGCATATTCCCTTTACTGGCTGAAGACTCTACTAGTAGTTGCAACTTGCCAATATTAAACTATTATTGAATGTTGAATTAGGCTCCCCATTGACTTGTGTTAAGCCAATTTAAATTCACGGGGATCAACTCCAATAATAATTACTAAATTATCAAATAATATCAACTATTAGGCTCTAATTTGACACTGATATTTGAAGCTGAGGATGTTGAAACTATATATATAAAGTTGGGATAATGGTATAAAACCAGTTCAATACCAAAAATTTACATTTAATCATTTTGTGATTTACAATGACTTATGCTATTGATAATCATAATGACAGCGGAATGCCAAGATTTGCAGTAATACTACAAGAAATGATGTTTTCGCCAAATGAGATTTTGCCCTATATCATTTATCAGTCTTTAGAATTTTGTGATAGTACTAAAACTGTCATGAAGCGTGATGATAAATTTAATAAGACTAACTGGAACTCTGGGTGAGTTACCACCCAGAACCCAAGCCAGAATGCCACAGGCGCAGCTGTCCAAAATTAATATGTTAATAATGAGTAAACCAGCTACAAAGGTTAGCCAGGGGTGCTAAGACTAGACATCATCGCACTTTTTGATTTTTAATAAGTATTTTAGATTATATTTTGGCTTTTTACCTAATTATACTAAAAAAGGAGGAAATTTAATAAAATAGAGAAACAACAGTACCTGTTGTGGACTGCTGCTTATAAGCTAACTGGGGAAAATTTCATCATTTGTGCAGCTACCATCAGGGATAAGTTTTGAACCAAGCTGTTGGATTCAGTACCAAACCTAATTTTTAACTAACATGGGTCTGGAATGCTTAGCCAAATTAATTTGGGCTCATCAATCAAACTTAAATTTTTGCATGCTTGCATTTGTTATGGTGGTAACGTTTTATGCAGATGGATTGTTGCACCCAGGGCCAAGCACATCTCGATTGACCCAGTTAGTGTGGAAGAGGTTGATCACTCCCATACCTGTTGGGGTGGATATGACATTGACACAATGTTGGGATCTCAGCGGTATTTTTGTTTTTTGCACAAATTTACCACCTCCTGGCAAAACTGACAATGTTTTCCAACAGCTCTGTAGAGGATAAATTTTGGATGAGGGACTGCAACTCTCAGATGGTATGCCATGACCCACCTCTCATCAACAACATGGTCTTATTTCCCTGGGTGTCGAGAGACACAGGTTCCAGCCTCTTCCCCTTTTTTGAGAAGAACAGGAATTGCTACCAATCCAAGTGAAGTGGTTCCCATCTAATACTTACATTACCCTTCCCTTTAGGAAGATGTGAAGAACCGCCACCAAGAGAACTGAGCTAATGCAATATTATTGTAGGCCTTAAGGGAGTTTGATAACCATAATATCAGTGACCTTAGGAGGAGGGCATAAGGCTTTGGGGTGTGTCATATGGAATGCTTCCACAAACTCATGACAGTTGGCACAATCTTGAGCACTGGCCCAGCTATTTTCATATGGAGCAAAACCCTTCTAAACCACTAGGTACTGAACTGAGCAGCAAGACTAGTATGATGCCAAAATTGCGCCAAACTCAGATTTGACTAACTACAAAATGATGGGTTCAGGATCCTTGGGTGTGGTACCAGTAAAGGGGAGAAAAAAAGGAGGCGTGGAAAACTGGGTGCGTTTCCAGTTGGGAGGGAGCGCCAAATGGAATGAGCCATTACCCAGATCTTCAACAACCTCATGGTGTATTGGTCAGAAACGTCCCAGTTTCTGATCGCCATCTTACCTTAGGTTTGACACAATTCATGCTGAACGTCCAGTGTGAGCTGGACTCTTGAGGTAGTAAACCTCAGAATTGGCGAAATTCTGGTCCCCTCGTGGGGAAAAAGATAAACTTTGAGAGTGAATCAGGACTGGGATGCAAGAATCAGCCAGCCCAGCATGAGGAAGTACGCCCAGCGCTTTGCTGTGGTGCGCCTCCCCTCCTACGCCCCAGTTGGCGATGGTCTTCCTATCCTGACCAGAAAGGTACTCTCTCCAACTGAAGCGTGGAAGGGGCGCATGGTACAGAGCGACTGGATGGCTGCCCCATATTAAATGGATTGTCAGTAGGTAAGGGAGCCCTGCTGTGCCAGGCCTTTCGGTGCTAACTAAATCCCTGGTGGGGGGAAAAGGCCCCACCGGAATTTCGCGCTAATGATCACTACAGGTCCAGGGTTGGCCATCAGTCACTGGCTCCCACCAGTGCTGGTTACTTGACAACCAGGACCTGATGCGACCACTGAGGTCAGTTAAACTGGGGATCTGTTGGTGTGCTGGCAGCACATGTGGTTCAGAATAATTTAACAATCAGAAACGTCCCAGTTTCTGATCGCCATCTTACCTTAGGTTTGATGCAATTCACGCCGAACATCCAGCATGAGCTGGACTCTCAAGGTAGTAAACATCAGAATTAGGGAAATTTGAAGTGAGAAAAAGATGAAATAGGTAGCGAGGTTGCAAACCCCAGATCTAAAGAAATTTTATTTATTATCAAATAAAAAGTCACTGATGAACAGGATCCCAATAATCTGATGCCACGAACACACCAAGGAAAAGACAGAATATTTGGGGGAAATCAAACCCAAAAACCCAAGTTTTTGTTGATGCAACACATACTTTTTGTGCACAGATCATTAGGTAAGATAAAGTAAGGGCGGCCCCAAGGCCACCAGAGAGAAAGAGCGAGAGACCTTAAAGATCGCCCTTCTGGGGCCTCACCCAAACCATTGATTAGGTCACAAGAGCCTAAATAATGATTCAAGTGAGGCACAACCCAGCGCTTGAACCTAGCAAACACCAAAAATCTTTTTAAATGAATAAATTCAGATTCAGAAAATCCAAACCCAAATCAAAATGCAACAAATGGCTTAATACCATTTGTTACACATGGTGCCTGACTTCTTTTAGGCTTATTCTGTGAGGGGGCCTTAATGCGCAGGTGGTGAGTATTGAACAATACCTGAAAACCTACTAGAAATTTGGAGTAGCAGGCACTTTAGTTAAATAGATTGCTTATATTCATCTCTCACTTTGGAAAGTGTTCTTGGATCAGGGACTGAGTAGCCCAGATTTGTTGTATATGCTCAGCTACTGCAGGAACCTTGGGACAAAGACAAGGTCAGGTGAGAAGGAAGGTTGTACTACAACGTTGCTTAATAATAAATAATCCACAATGGAGCGTATGAAGCATTATTGTAGGAAAACTGAGCCAATTGAAAATCATCTGCCCAGGTGTCCTGTGCAGCGATGGCATATCACTGAAGTACTGCTCATGATTTAACGCGTTCTTTATGGCCATCTAATTTAAAATAATATGCTGTGGATTGGCGTAGTTTAATTTTATAATGGACATATAGGATGTCCACAAGCATGTGGTATATTTTAGACCCCTATCACCCACGACTTACTGGGGTAACCCAATCTTGGAAAAAATGTGGTGGACAAACATGCGAGCAGTTTCCTCTGAGGCAATAAATGTTGAGCAGGGGTTATGAAGAGAGAAGTTAGTGAACCAGTTCAAAATGAACATGACTGATTTATGATCATTTAAGGCAGGGAGCTCAACTATAAAGTTGACTGACACCAAAGTTCATGGCCTCTTGGCCTGTTGCAGCGTGTGAAGAAGTCCATTTCACTAAAAAAAAGTCTGATTTTGCATGTGCACAGGTCATGTAACTCGCTATCCATGCAATAATGTTTTTGGAGATTCCAAGCCAAATGTATGTTCTTTTCACCTAGTTGAAAAATCTTTTCACGGTGGAATGACCTACTGACATTAGGTCATAATGAGCCTGGATCACTTTTGGAGCGAAGCTGAGAAGCACTAACAACGAGACCAAACATAATTCATCTCACCCCATCGAGTAGTGAGATCACTTGTGACCCAGATCTGCAAGATGCACAAACAACTTTAAGCCTTTGGGACAGAAAACTTGTGATCCAAAACCTGAGCCTACAGGGGGGCATTTAGGTCCATATCTGCTGTTAATACTACAGGTGGGGCGATAGATAAGATTTGGGTTGGTGGAATCCTATGGAGAGCTTTTGCTCCTCCACCTCTGTGGAACATATGGCAGGGTTCCAGTTCATGAAATCAGGAAGAACTTTCAGTGACCCCATTACAAATTCATACTTAAAGTTAAAACTGCATAAGTCACATTACCTCTGGGCCTAACGATGTGCAACTTCTGAGGTTTATGGAAATACATAAAAGCTTGGTGGTCCATCTGCACTGTAACCTCATGCAAAGCGCCCTGCAGGAGGTACCATCAATGGCTTAACGCCCATAATACAGTCACCAGCTTTCTGTCATAAATAACCCAGTTCTGCTCTGTGAATGTAAACCTGTGGGGAAAGTATGCTACAGGACGCTCCACACCATCATGCTTCTGCAACAAAGATGCTTCCACTGCAAATGAAGATGTGTCACATGTGACAATGGAGGTCTTGGTTGCATTGGCATGCTTGAGCAGAGGCAGTGACATAAATACTTGATTGATATAGTTGATACTTGCTAGCATTCTTCGAACTACCAAAATAGGATATTTTTGTCAGCAAGGGGGTGCAACGGTACATCCAATTGTGAGAGGGCAAGAGAACAGTTTCTTTAAAAAGTGATAGTGCAAAAAAACTCCAAAGCCGCTACTGGGTCATCAGAATAGGCCACTTAAGGATGGCTTCTAGTTTTCAAGGAGGAATCGCATAACTATCTTTTAAAATCAAACTATGCTGGAAGGTAACCTCATCGCAGAAGAACAAGCACTTTAAAGACTTCAGAAATAGAGCCACCTTTTGCAGAGTGGCAAGCACAGCCTCCAAAACCATAGCATGCTGTAGAAAAATTTGGGAGTGAACGAGACTATTGACAATTTATGCAACTGCACGTAATGCGCAGATTGCTTAGCACAATATCAATCATTCACTGGAGTGTGGCAGGCACTCTTTAGCCCAAAAAACATGACCTGAAACTGGAATATGCCCCAAATAGTCTGGATAGTGGTAAGCCATTCCATATTTTTGCTAGCCCATATTTTGTTGAAGACATTCACTAAATTAAGATTTGAAAATACTCTTGACTGCACGATTTCTTAGCATTTGTTTGTTTTAGTGGAAGTGGGTAGGGGTCATGGACTGTGACATTGTTAAGGTTGCCATAAACCACACGTGGGCTCAGTGTGCCATCTGCCTTCCTTGCAAACACAATGAGAGAGATAGCTGGAGAGGTCTCCCTGAAGAGCCATCCTTTTTCAAGAATGTCATCAATCCACACATCCATGGCTGCAGTTTTTCCACTGTATGGGTGTATAGTGGGCAATTTATGTTAGCCACCTGCAAAAGTTGTATGGAACTTAATTTTATATTTTGAATGTGGATAAGTTGAGCATCTTTTCCATAACAAAGGTCCCCTTATATGCCATCTTAGATTGAAAAATCAATAGACAAATCCGTGGGTGTAGCAAGTGTGGAAATGGTACCTCTGTTCAGCGCTTTACCTAATATGTTGTGGAGCGTAAGGCTCTACCCCCTGATCATTTTCAAAGAGTAACATGTTTGAGATTAAGTAAGCCTTCACTTGTTGGCTTATCCACTAAGCTACACCAAAGATTATTGGGAATACTAGGGCAGGCATGGCCGAGTAATAATCACGGAATTTAAAATACTCTCTCTGAACGGAACCAGATGGCACACCTTGTAAAATGCCTGTAAGGCGGATGATGCAACCAACACCTCTGGGCCAACCTCTAAGTCCAATTTCAATTATTGCACCAACTTTAAACTCATAAAATTATTAATTACCCCAGAGTCCACCAGGTCCTTAAATGACACTTGGTGAGAAATTAGATGAATTTCCATTGGTAGCAAAAAATAGGCATGATCTTGATTGTAGGCGAGCATTTTTGTTTTTGCTGAACTGATGGCAGTAACTATTGAAGGGTAAAACAGATAAAAACTAGTTATAGCTTGCTCCAGTGTCATTAGCAAAACATCTGCATAAATATGGTTCTTGAACGTCCTGGACTATGGGGCCCAGGATTGGGCTGAATTCTGCCGACTGGAAAGCGGTAGGGTGATATTTAGGAAAGCCCATGTGACATCACACCCAAAAGGGTGAGATGGAGAGGTATAGAGCTATGGGTCACTCCATTATGTCTTGAAGCGTGCTGATAAGTTTAATAAGACTGATCTGGAACTCTGGGTGAGTTACCATCAAGAACCCAAGCCAGAATGTCCAGGCAAAGCTGTCCAAATTCACATGTTAAGAATGACTAAACCAGCCATGAAGGCCAGACAGAGGGTGCTCAGACCAGAGATCATAGCATTTTTGATTTTAAATAAGCACTTTAGCTTTAATTTAAAAGCTTATATCAAGTTTTATTTAGAGAAAAGATATTTAATAAAATTGTACAACAGTACTGTTGGGGACTGCTTCTTGTAAGCTTTCTGAGAAAAAAATTTTGTAATTTGCGCAACTACCATTAGGAATAAATTTGAACCAAGATGTTGTATTGGGTTCCCAAACCTAATTTTCAACCAACATGGGTCAGGATGCTTGGCTAAATTCATTTAGCTCGTTACTCAAATTTATTTTTTTGTTGCGTGCATGCATTTGCTATGGTGGCGACCTTTTGTACAGATGGCAAGTTGCACCCAGTGCCAAACCACATAAGGCTAGACCAAGTAGGTGGGGAAGAGGTTGATCACCCCCGACCTGTTGTGGGTAGGTGTGACATTGACACAATGGTGGGTTCTTGTTGATGTGCAGTTTTTTGCACAATTTTGCTATCTCCTGCAAACCAACCAAACATTTTCCACCATCTTGGCAGAAGGTAATTCTGGGAGAAGGACTGCAACTCTCAGGGAGTATTCCGTGACCCACCTCTCATCAACCACATGGGCCATATCGCCCTGGGTGGTGAGAGGATCATGTCAGCCTCTGCCCCTTTTTTGAGAGGTACAGAATTGCTCTTGATCCAAATGGAGTGGTTCCTGCTCATTACTTACACAAACTAAAGGAGATCATTCCCAATAGTATATCAAATTTTAAAATTACCAGTGGCTATAAGTCAAGGATAAATAATTATGTTTGTTTTATTAATATTTTACAGATTATGTTATTTCTATCAGCACCTAATGTCAAGATTTTAATAAGCTAGGCATCTGTCACCTATTGTCCTACCTCTTGATTTGTATGAACTATCTCTCTCTCTCGCTTTTAGGCTTCAATGTAATATAAGTACTTGAGGCTTCAATCCTAATAAGAAGCTTTCACCTACTATACCTACTACCCTGATTTAATGTTTCTTTCTTCCAAAAGGTCCCTTCTTCAATGATGGTCAAATATAGTGAATCTGGAGGAAACTTTGGCCCCCTTTCTCTTGGGCAGTGCGATGTACTATTTATACTAAGTCTTCCTTATTGTTGGTATTCTGAGCCAGAGCTATGTGAGCAACCTCAGTGGCCAGAAATTCTAAAATCCCGAGCCAAGATTGACTACATAGGACACACCTTAGATGAAGGATGGGTGGAAAACTAAAACAGATAAGGTTCCCAAAACCTCACTTGTCATTTGACTAAGTGAAAAATTAAACTAAAAAATAGTTTTCATTGTTATCTAGTGAATAAGAAAGCATCAAATCATATTATATATGGCAAAAATAAACAAAATCGGTAAACTCAAATTATTCCAACTTTAGGTATTCAGAGAATATTACATTAAAAGCTATATAATGCACAAGATATACCTCGCCATGCTAAATGCAGGAGACATTGATATGCTGCTGGCCTATGTTACCTGTCAGGTTTCCCAGGACTGCGCTCAAATGGTTTATGACTAACCCTGGCTCTAATATAAGATTAGGTATGGTTTGCTATCATGTCATATCTACCTTGGATCGTACATCCCTCCATATAAATGAGTTAATGTCCTTGCAGTGGGCTAAGGACCTTGTAGGAATTCTGGCTAACTGGGTTACTAATTTGGTGCTAGCCCATAATTCCAAAATATGACAGGTGCAGTACACTTAGTACTTTGCTTCCTCCTGAGAAAGAGGAGGTAAAAGTTACCATTATTTGCTCAATATAAAACTATTTGTCTGGGTAAATCCTGATATTAGAATTTATCAGAAGCCTCAGAACTAATCTTACATATTAATAAACTATAATGTGAATTGAGTTTGGTTAGAAATAAGGAACTATATGTTGAAATCAAGTTGGTTAACTGCTTACCAAACAATAATTGTAATGAAAATGAGATGATTCCAACCAACTTTAAATATAAATATCCAATCATTAAAAATATAGGTTCATAAGGAGAGGAATAGTACATTTCAAATGATGATTGAGCTCTTGTAATTCTATAATGATTTTAAATTTTAAATTTTAAATTTATTGCGGGGAAGGCCGACCATGGGACGGACACTTCTGAATATGACTCAGATGAGACAAAACTCAGTACCAGGTGAGGCACCCCAGAGAAGCGATGCTATCTCTTGTTGCCAGCGGGAACGCCACTTATGGGAAGGGGAGGGAACGTGTGTAGGGGGCGTAGCCACTATTGAGCACGTGTGGAGGAAGGGGTCTGATTTGATGAACCAGACTGGGAACCAGGAGGAGACCAGCTGCCGGCGACGTGGTGGGAGATATCCAAACATCCACGCTTGAAAGTGATCCACCAAATGAGACCGGAATCTGTGGACAGCTTCAGGGAGGGTGGGGATGGATCCGGCGATGGCATCCAAGACAATCGTGTGGATAGTCCACATGGCGATTGCAACCACCAGAGCACGAAGGGAGGGTGGGAGGGGGGAGGCCATTGATGAAGCAAACATATTCTTGACAGACTGAAGGGATGTGTTTGATCCTGGCCTAGCAGACGATGGACTTCGCGCCATATTACTTTAGAGGTGGGGCACTTCTCCAGGCGGTGAAACAGCGTTCCATACTGGCCACACACGACACAGGATGAGTGTAAAGCATTAGAGCGCTCAGCTGTACGATACACCCGCCTCAAGCAGCGCCACACATGGGAACGGACTTGAGGCTGCAACAGAGGATGGTGTGCGTATTTCCAGATAGTCTTTTGGGTCTCAGTGGAATAAGGGATGTCCATCATGTCCAGGTAGTCCACCCTGGATGGGACTTGGGGTCGAATGGGGGTCACGCCATCATGGATGGGTAGCCCCTGTACCTCTTGTGTGAACTGAGGAGAGGGGCGGCCTCTTTGGGTTGTATATCCACTAATAAGAATTCTCCACTCTGCGCTTCGCATGGAGAGTAGGATTCGTTTGTAGTGGGTTTTGGTCCCGTGAGGACCTGTGGCTGATGTGTGTGATGCGAGGTATTTCATCAGGGAGTGGGGGTTTGATGGATTGTTGAGGCCCAAGGCTCAGGAGAAGTTGGAGTGGGCCGCGCGGGACCAGTGTTGGGATGGGAGTGTAGGAGCAGTGACGGCCGCAATCCAGGTGCCTAGGATCTTGGCGGCATGGGCTTTGAAGTCAAGCAGGCCCATGCCACCATGATGATGAGGGCCAAACATGACCTCTAAGCCATACTGGTGGAGGGCGGCCTGACCAAAGCCATCCTTGTAGCAAAGCATACAGGGATTTGAAGAAGCTTGGGGAGAAGGGGATGGCGTGGGCTCCAAACCAGACTTTGGATAGGAGCATAGAGTTGGCAAGAACAACCCTGCCAGTGAGGGTAGTAGGGTGGGCTCTGAGAGAGGCGATTCGCTTCGTCACGTTGTCTAGTATATGGCCCTCCATTACTGCTGACGCGTATCCTCCTGCCTCCAACCACACGCCCAGATGGCGTACCGGTCCTATGGTAGGTCGCGGCACAAGGGGAGCACCAGTGGAGTGGTGTGTTTTGAGTTAGTAAGGCGTGGACTTGGGCGAGCAGCTGGGCTGTGTTGGGAACTACTTGCTGGGGCCCAGCAGTTCTGAAACCGACCAAGGAGGATGATTTTGGTTTTGGAGGCGTTCAGTGCCGCGTTGCTTACCCGGGAATATTCCTGGATGAGTGCTTCAAGCGCGCGTGCATCTTTATTATTAGACACCCCCACCACGCAATCATCTGCAAATGCCATCATCTTGACTGGGGTTTGGCCTGGCACATGGACCCCAGTGTGTTTGGCATTCACATTTCGCAGTAGTGGGTCAAGGCTGAAGTTGTATAAGAGTGGGCTCAGGGGGTCCCCTTGTCGCAGGCCCCTTTGAGGATGGACTACTTCCGTTAGGAAACCTGGGCCGCGCACAGCCATTGTTGCAGATTCCGTGAGCAGCATCACCCAGTTAATGAAGCGGGGAGGTAGGTGGAATTGTTGGAGGCAGGCCCTAAGGTATTCCCAGTTTACTCTATCATAAGCCTTTTGTTGGTCCAATAATACAAGTGCCCCAGAGGCTGTAGACTGACACACATTAGCCACAGAGTGCACGTTATCCCAAATCAACCTTCTGGGGATGAAACCGAATTGTTCTGGAGAGATGGTGGCAGATGCTACAGTCCCTAAACAGTTAGCCATAATTTTTGTTAAAGTTTTGGTGTCTGTGTTTGTTAGAGAAATGGGGCGCCAGTTGGCTAAGTCTAGCATATCCCCTTTCTTGAAGATTTTGACTGTAAAAGCCTCATGTCCTCCTGGTAGGAGGCGCGTTTCCAACAAGCTTTGGTTGAGTGAGGCTAGCAGCAATGGGGATATGTATTTAAAATATTTTTTGTAGAACTCATATGGAATGCCATCTGGGCCTGGGCATTTTCGGTTTGGCGCACCGCGAATGGTAGTCCATAATTTGTTTGGAGTAATTAAATTCATTATTTCCGGGTATCAGAAAATGGTGCAGATATGAGCCCTGTCGAGAAACTCCGCCATTTCAGCCGGCTGAATTGGTTTGGCTCAGTATAACTCAGAGTAATATCTTTGCATTTTGATTGCCACTTCACCCGGTGTGTCCATGATAGAATTATCCGATCTTCACATCTGTGTGCAGGCCACGCTCTGGCGTGGTGAAAAATTTTTTGAAGAAGTATGCGGTGCACTTGTCACTTTTAGTAATGCGTGTGGCCCTGTATTGGACACAAACCCGATGTTTGTGTTGCCTTTCAAGTGCGTTGAGGTGGGCTGCTGCCTCCGCCCACTTCTGGCCCCATGTAGGGCTATATCCTGAGGCTGGAATATTGGACTCCAAGTGGGCCAATTCCGCCAGCGTGCGCGATATAACTGCCAATGTGGCTCATGAGCATCTGGATGAGAGATGGCGATAGTGGCGGATGGTGTCTTTTTGAAAGTTGCCCATGTGGAAATGGGGTCCATGCAAAACGGTGCAACAAACGATATTGCCAAAGTTGCCTCTTCCACCCACATGGAAAATCCTGGCGACGCAAGCTCTGGGGGGCGGATTTTGCACCAATATGGGGTCTTTGCAACTGTGACGGGTAAGTGGTATGTTATTGAGACCAGTCGGTGGTCGGAGAATTCCATTTTCGTTGTTTTGAAGTGGGAGATGTGGGGTTGGAATTTTGCCGGTGCTAGAATAAGGTCAATGCGGGTCATGGACCTTAATTGGCCATTGTGGATGTGGGGACGCATCATGTTTTCAAGCAGCGGGGCATGTTGCGGCAGCACATCCATTAACCCAAGGGTGGCTTTTAGAACGCGTAGTTCTACGTGACCCTATGGGGCATGGGGTGAGGGTGGCCACCGGTCCGTTGGTGAGGTTAGCCAACAGTTCATGTCGCCGATTAGGAAAGAATCGGGGGGTAGCGGGAGGGATTTGACTGACGAGAAAAATTCCTGACGCTCTAGTTCACTGTTTGGGGCGTAAATGTTGATGATTGTGTGTGCAACATCGGCCCATGAGAAGGTGACAATGAGCACTCAGTCATTTAGGAATGTTTCTGAAGATGTAAATTGAAAAAATTGTTTTTCTGAATTAGCACCCCACAGTGCTTTGACCAAAAGGATAGGGATGGTAGAAGCATTGTTTTCCAAGCATCCTCGGAACCTCATGGACAGTGGGTTTCCTGGATGGCCAGGATATCCACGGGTAAATTATTTTATAAAAAACTCAGTTTTCCTAGCCCAGGACGGGGAGGCCTTGAGTCTGGCGATATTCAGCGTCCCTAGAGTGAAGGTTTCCCCCATCGCACCTTAGGTGCGAGGGGGTGGGCCCCTGGGCCCACCAGCCTCTTCAAGGTCCCCACAGGCTTTCACAGCAGTGTGGGTGTTAGCAGCAACACTATCAGGGTTTTTGTTGATTTTTGCGGAAAGAGTCGCGTTGGCTTTGGCTTTCACTTTTTGTTTTCCCAACGTCAGACGAATTTTTTGCGGTGCGGATAAGTTCGGTGCACCGTCAAGTGGGGCAAAAAAATTTTTTTTTGGTTGGGATAGGTCCCAAGTCAGTTTCAACTGGGGCTTGGGTGCAGCGATTGGGTGAGATTGAATCTCCCATCAGATCCTCAGATTGAGTGGCCTGTTCGGCATGGGCCTCCCAATCTGATTGGGTGATGGATTCCCAAGTTGCTTCTGCCGTGAAGGTCTCCATGTCCTCCTGGCGTTGTGAGTGTGGGATGGTGGTGGTGACCTTGGCCGCTTCCTTGGCCGCGGTCCTATGGGCCTGCTTGGCCTTCTTCCGCTCCTGCAGGGAGATGGGCTTTACCAATAGGTAGCAGCCTTGTGCTCCCCACAGGAAAGCCTCTTTGGTGCTTGCGGTTGGTTTGTAGTGCGCCTCTCTGCTGGCCATGGTCGCCGAGGGGTGCTCTTGGAATGTAACACCCTCTTTAATGGGGCATGCATGTGCCTTATGGCTGAATGTGTCACAGTGGGTGCAAATGGGGGGCGCGCTGTCCACGGTTAACCGGAATGGGTGGGTGGTGTGCCCTGCAATGTCAATAAAGGTGGAGTGCGGGATCTGGGTTAGGTCCTTCGCGATCTCCTCAGTTAGGGTCAGAACTGTGATGGCTTTACCGGTGCACAGGTGTGGCATCAGCGTGAAATGTTGCATTTCGAAAGATTGTATTTTGCCATATATGGCGAGACCATCTTTCAGGTGTTGCTCCAAAATGTCACATTTTACCGTAGTAGGCAAAAAGTCAAACGTGAGGAAACTTTGGTTTGATTTTGTCCATCTGGTGTATTTAGTTTTGATGACCCATTGCCCTTCGGGGAGGTTGACCACTACGCACACCGCTGCAGCCTCATCTGCTGCTATTTTGCTTTCAAAACCTAGGTCCAGCCAACCATGCGACATGGAGTGAGGTGCAACGTACACCGCGGTCAGGAAAATTTTGTGTACATCTTCACAAAATTTTTCCCATAGGGCCGTTTTTTGGATGTTCAGATACACACGGACTCCAAATTCCACTGACAAAAGTGACTGGGAATGTGGCGTATTGATGTACTGGTTGCATTGTGCTTGCCACGCGAGTATCTCCGGGGAAATTGTGACCGCCCTGTTTTTTTAGATTTTTTTCTATTCTGCCGGATTCTCCGGGGCGTTTTCAAATGTTAGAGGCCGCGGGCCTTCCGCCTGCTCCTCTTGCCTTGCTTGCCCACCTTCTCCCAGACATTGGCGCAGACTAATCCCCTCTATGAGATTATCAAACTAGATTTAGTCTTGAATTGAATGGGTTGCAAAAGTGTTTGCAACGAGAAAGAAAAGTTTAGTAATTCTATAATGATGAATACTATATGACTAAAGCACTAATATTGCTAAGTTTTTGTGGTCAATAGAGAACTTTATATAGCAAAACTATTAACTTTATTTTATAAAAGAGATAGAAATCTTGATCTATCAACCCAAGTTTTATGAAACTCCCTTCCTCCTTTCTCCTTATATGATTAAATCAGTGTGTAACTCCCATCCAAAATACTCATTATTTTTTATGTTCACATCTAATTTTTTGTTTACTGAATCTAAGATCTTGTTTATACAAGCTCATGGTTAGCTACCCCCAACCAAATCAGCGGTAACCAGTCTTTAACAATTTGACTACCAAAAGGTAACAAATATCTATACAATCTTATTATTGGGAGATTTAATCTTAGCCTTTCTGATAGAACAATTACTAGTGCAGATGTTTTTCCCAGTAAAAAATATGAAATACTATATAAGGTATCCATAGGACCATTCAGATGCAGTAAGTGAGTGGGGCAATCGCACAACCATAACTTACCCTACAGTTCCCTTGACTAAAAAACTAACTTTAGCTGAAGTAAAAGAAGGTCTTATTTTGCTAGGCATATTTAAAAGCCTATTATGAGAACTATTTAATATAACAATCTGTTTTATATTAGATGGTTATACTAAATGCTAGAACCAAAAGATTACATCATGTATGATAATTGGAAAAACAACTTTCAGTATTAAAATTTTAAAGATTATTAATTTTTAGCAGATACATTAATTTTTTCATTTTTTAGATATAAATTAATTCTAGGATTAAAGAGACTTCTATGCCTAAATTATTTTAATAACTTAATTTTCAGGTTAAATATAACATCTGCAGATAACAGCATCAAAATATCAGTTTGGAGTTAACTAATATACTCATTATCTATAAAAATAATAAACTTAGCTTCTAGCTTAAATATTACTTCTATTTTTTTAATCTTAAAAAGAATTCAAATTAAATTATAGCATGATTTATAAAGAAACTTTTATGATGGCTTATGTTTCTGAGTAGTATGTAGGATGCTTCAGAGACACTGAAGGTAATGAGATTGGATTGACTCCCGTGCCTAAGCCAAGTGGGGCAGCAGAGTCAGCAAAATAAAGCTGAGTTTTCTAAGCCACAATCAGAGAAAAAACTATTCAATTAAATAAGTAAAAACTCCCTAAATTGCATTAGTATAGGAACTGTCATGGATTAGTGAAATGATTGGGGCACATCTTGTAAGGACAAGGCCGGACGTCAGGTGTACAAAAAGGTCAAGTTGCAAGACCTTCCTGACTTAAAACATACCTTAGACCAGCTCTGGGTACAGGCGAGATATGCCCATTTTTGTCCTGGGGATGTGTGTGATGCTCAGCTCAATGTTAAAGCCAGGGCATTAAAAATGCACCAGATACAAACCAATGGTGACGGTTTGATTTAGTTACTTGAGGAGCAGAGATCTGAAACCTGTTTAATTTATAAAATTCTAAATTTGTATGAGTCAACTTGCAATCTATAAACTGAGTTTAGACAATCTTGAGTTACAGGACCATGGTCAATGGCAGCATGTGATATTGGTTAACCTAGGATTAGCACCACTTACGCTAATTGACAGCTCATCCCAAGTGCTTAAATTAAGTTTCTGCAAGACCAACCACCTTGTTAGTCATATAATTTAAAAACCCCGTTTGTTTTAGTATTTTTTGTGTATTTATTTGGTTCTTATTGCTGTCCTCTAAAATATCAATTAACCAAAAAATTCCATCCTTGCTTAAGCCATTCTGTGCACCGTCCTTCTGGGTGGTTTTTGTTTACCCTTTATTCAGTGGTGGGTGCAGTAGCAGTGGTTTGGGCTCTTGTCCACAACCTCGACAGGAACTGGAGTCTTACAGAAACGCTCCTGACATTAGACAACCAACCACCTTATTTTTGGTCTTTCTGAGGCTTATTCCAAGTAAAAGGTCTTTTTAGTAGCATTTGGTAATTCTGACTGTGCAACTTTGGCTGTAACGTTTTTTCAATGGTGATATCATTCTTGTTGATGGTGTGTCAGAGGTCGTTTCTCTCTTTGCTGATCTCAGGACAACTTCCACAACTTCAGCAAGTACTTGGTGGGATTAAAAAGTTTGAAGTCCAGTTGCTCAGGCTCAAGTTTTAAACCACTGTTTTCCATTATAACAAAACAAGCGCTGACTCCCCTCCTCCAGGAGACAAGTGGCTACATCTATTCCTACCCATAGCACCTGCATGAGTTATTTATATTTATAAAGCTGTGTTGTGGGTGCCCAATAGTATGGATAGTTTAAAGCAACCCTTAGGGCTAGGGCAACCTTGTGCCATCACTTTTAAACTGTATTGTGGGTTCCTTGTGCACCTCAGAGTGTGCATTTTGTGTTCTTTCTTTATGATTTTCACTGTGTTTTGGGCTTACCTGTATCTGTAATTTCCCAAATATCATTTTTCTATGCCAATTTGGGTGGCCTTGCGATGGACACTCAAATTGTGTCAAGCTTCAACTTCACTTTGCTCATCTGATTGAAGCTTTTTGGAAAAATTTAGCCTCCCCAACCTGGAAGTGGCCAGGTAATTTAGCCGTTATTGTTTCACCTTGGTGACCCCTATAGTTACAAACCCAAAAATTCACATACACCTCTTAGAAAGGAAGAATTTTATCCTTCTAATCCATCAAGTTCCACCAAATTTGGTGGCAAGCAGGGGTCTAGCCCCAAGGTTTTAATAAATGTTTTAGTCAATTTCACCACAACGATGCCATCTGGAACCACCCTTATAAATATGGCACCCACAGCTAAGTGGTTTCCCATGAATAGGGCATAGATCTCATAAATTCCCTCCCCGTTTTGGCATAATTTGAGGGTCTGGACAAGTATAGCCCCAAGATATAAGATGAGTTTACTAAAATGGATTTATCTCCATACCGCATTCAGATGATGTGGGTGGAGTCATCAAAAAGGATCTGGTGGTGATAGCCTTAGATAACAATGTAGAACTGGACTTCAATTTAGATAGGACCTGATTAACGCAGAAAAATTGTTTCTTACATAAATTATATACAAAAAATGAGCCGTTCATCAGCTCTTTCAGCTTTGAGCCAGACCTCATTTCTGCGTACTAAAATACCCCAGAGAACCCGCGCTTGACCCCTAAATTTTTCCTCAGGACATATGAG